>CM023483.1:145313861-145561747 GCA_013339685.2 Hyalomma asiaticum
GCATGTGCGCGTTAATCACTCCCGCATCGACTAAGTTTATATGTGTGCACATTACTGTATACATTTTTTTTGTATGTATGTATGAAAACTGTTGTGTGTGAGTAGATGTAGATATTTTGTGTGTATAAATGGGAAAGTGGTCAGATGTTGTGTATACATGGATATGTGGACTTAGAAGCGTGTGAATATGTATTTTTTCCCCTCTATTTGTACATATGCTGTATGTTTTGTTGCCAAACCACGGGGGCAGGAACCTCGTCAAGCTGCTGTTTTGCAGCTTTTTGTTCCTTGCCCTTGCGTTTTCTTTTTTTCCTGTAAAAAGGGAAATGCTAAATAAACTTGAAACTTGAAACTTGAAACTCCATGATCTTCCCACTGCCGGACACCTCGGTGTGTCACGCACCTACGACCGGATCCGCCGACGCTTCTTTTGGCCTGGACTTGCTCGCTCCGTTTGTCGCTACGTAGCAGCTTGCGAGAAATGACAGCGCCGCAAGACGCCATCGACGCTCCCAGCCAGGCACCTCCAGCCGCTAGACATTCCCGCGGAGCCATTCTTTCGCATTGGCTTGGATTTACTCGGCCCTTTTCCAATATCTACCTCGGGCAACAAATAGATCGCAGTGGCCCCAGATTACGCTACGCGCTACGCTATTACCCGCGCGCTCCGAACAAGCTCTGCCACAGATGTCGCCGATTTTCTTCTCCAAGATGTAATTTTATTACATGGAGCTCCACGACAGCTGCTCACGGACCGTGGCCGAACATTCCTCTCCAAGGTCGTCTCCAACATCCTCCAGTCTTGTGCAACGCGGCACAAGTTATCCACGTCGTACCATCCGCAAACAAACGGCCTCACGGAGCGTCTGAATCGCACTCTGACCGATATGCTTGCCAAATATGTTTCCTCGGACCACACTGACTGGGACCTCGCCCTGCCGTATGTTACATTTGCCTACAATTCCTCACGTCACGACACCGCCGGCTATTCTCCGTTTTTCCTTCTATACGGCCGAGAACCAGCACTTCCCCTGGATGCGTCGATACCTGCTGTCACGGTGCCCATCTGTCAATATGCCCTTGATGCTGTCTACCGACCCACGCAAGAGAAATTGCCCGTGACCGCCTTTTGACATCGCAAGAGAGCCAACGGCGTTTGTACGACCGGAGACACCGAGACGTGCACTTTCCGCCTGGTTCTTTGGTCCTCCTGTGGTTTCCGACATGTCACATGGGCCTGTCAGAAAAACTGTTGTAGCGGTACACAGGCCCTTACCGAGTGGTTGGAGAGGTCACTCCCGTGACCTACGAAATCGCCCCTATCGCCCAAGCTGCTTCACCTACTTCGCAGCGACGTGATATCGTGCACGTCACACGGTTGAAGACGTATCAACCTCCTGTTGATGACATTTAGCCGCTCCGAGACGTCGCTTCTGCCGCCGGGGGATCATGCTACATGCATGCTGCAGTTTAGGAGCTCGGCCGATGCGCGTGGCCACCATCGACGAAGACGAAGCTCGCACTTGGCTCGGACTCTGAGCTGGTTTTTTTAGAAAAGAAAGAAAGAAAGCGGTCCGCTTTGCAACCGCTGCCTGTATATAGCTACTAATCGCAGTGCCTCGTCACCCGTCGTTCCTGTAACAATATCATACCTTGAATGCATTGTAACGCTTGCATTGTAACTATATGCCCACCTGCTATGGTCTCGACATAGAGACTGTCAGTATTGAAAATAAAATAAATAAAATGTGCTTCGTCATCTCAGCAACCAACAGCAGCGGCGCTGTACACGTCCTCGAAGGTAGACAGAAAAGCGTGTGTCTTCTGTGGTTCATCAAACCACAGTACTGCAACCTGTACATGCGAGATAAGCATAGAAGAAAAAGCAGCTCACTTCCGGAAACCGTTGTTTTCGTTGCACCATGAAACGTCACCGCGCCAAAGAATGCCACAGAAATGTAAAATGCAGAAAATGCCGAGGAAGACACGTGTCATCAGTGTGTGACCCGACGTGGAGGCCTAAGAAGACCGAAATGCCCAGTACCGCAAGTACAGTCTCGACGAACAGTCTTCATAGAAGCTCATACACAAGCTTAGGCTCACAGATTTTTATTTATTTATTTATTTCAGAATACTGTTGGCCCTCAGGCCGTTACAGGGGTGGGTTACAGTAATACACAGGAATACAATAGTCCTTGTTACACAGCAATGCATTAATTTATGTTTCACAGCTAGTAAAGTTGAACTTAAAACAATTCGAGTTACAAGCAATACAATACAACATGTGTATCGAACAACCACAACGCGTACAATAGTGCTTAACAATGCAGTAAGTGATTTAAAAAACGCTGCTATGTGGTTTATAACAGAAAATTTCTAAATAATTAATAGCGCAGCGCAATTAAACAGGTACGCGGTTATTTAACTAATCAGCCTAGCCATAGAAGTAAAGAAAAATGAAAACATTTATTAAAGTTTTTAAGTACTACACAGCCTTATAATTCAGACTCTACAAAATGCCTTTTGAGTCCTTCCTCAAAGCCTTCCGCAGTGGTAGATCGCAGCAGTGTTGGAGGCAGTGAATTCCATTCTCTTGTTGTTTTTGGAAATAATGAATTTGCATATTGCTTAATACGTTGTTGCGGCACATCGTATGTGTATTCATTAACTCCTCTAAGGCTTCTGGTTCTGCGAGGCGATACGTATTGTGTCGTGTCTAAGTTGAATTTATTTTTTGTAAGTAGAAAAAAGAATTTTAGCCTGGCCAGTTGTCGACGCTTAGCTAGGGTGGGAAGTCCCACAAGGCGCAGCATTTCCGTTACTGATTCTGTAGATTTGTAATTTGAGAGGATGAATCTAGCGGCTCTCCTCTGTACTCTTTCTACCATTTTTACTAGTCCAACCTCACAGGGGTCCCAGATAATACTTGCGTATTCTAAAGTTGGCCGCACATACGTGAGATATGCTGTTAGCTTAACCGGAGTCGTAGCAAGCTTTAATTTTCGACGTAAATACCACAGTTTCTTTTCTGCTGCTGAGCAGATGTTTTCAATATGGCTACTCCATTTTAGGTTACTCGATATTGTTACGCCCAAGTACTTTATCGCGTCAACTGTAGAGAGAGGACTAGTGCCTATGGCATAATTGTAAACTAGGGCGTTATTAATCTTATTTGATACGCGTAACGCTACAGTTTTGCTCTTATTTATTTCCATTTTTGAAGTTGTGCACCAATCGCTGATTACCTTAAGAGTGTCGTTTAGAGCCATCTGATCATTTATATCATTTATTCCTTTATAAACTAAGCAGTCATCGGCAAAAAGACGTGTCGTTATGTTTTTATCGATGTTTGTTGTAATGTCATTTATATATATTAGGAAGAGTATTGGCCCTATGACGGAACCTTGCGGTACGCCTGAAGTAATTTGTAATGGGTCAGATTTGTAGCCATTTACTTCCACATATTGTGTCCGTCCCGTCAGGTAAGCGCCTATCCATTGTACAACGCCGTAATTTATGCCGTGTTGTACTAATTTGTTTATTAACTCAATGTGCGGAACCTTATCGAAGGCTTTCGAAAAATCGAGGCATATTGCGTCAATCTGGCTTCTGTCATTTAGAGCACATGTAAAGTCGTCGATAGTTTCCAAAAGCTGGGTTACCGTTGAAAGGCTCTGCCGAAAACCGTGCTGATTGGGAAGGAACAACTTTTTGTCTTCAAGATATCTATACATTGACTTAGATATAATGTGCTCTAAAAGCTTGCAGCATACACAAGTTAAGGAAATTGGGCGGTAGTTCTCGACTCTATGTTTATCTCCAGATTTGTGCGTTGGTGTGACCCTTGCCATGAGCCAGTCATCTGGAACTCGTTTCTGTTTAAGCGAAGCATTAAATATGATGAGGAGATAGTTTGCGACCCATTCTGCATATCTTCGAAGAAAAGTATTTGGTATACCATCTGGACCAATGGATTTTTTGTCGTTGATGTTGAGTAACAAGGAGACAATACCTTCATATGTAATCTGAATATCAGGCATGAGCAATGAGTGGCAAGAAAGGGAGTCATGTAAATCGATTACCTTAGGGCAGGGATTAAACACTGATTGAAAAAATCTGTTATGCATGTCAGCAATAGCAGAACACTCAGTCACCAACTGGTCATTCAAAACAAGAGAGTGGGTTGAACCAGAACTTTTATCATTCCGAGACAAGTGACGCCAAAAACGATGGGGTGAAGATTTCATATAGGTCGTCAGCGTTTCTTCGTAGTACTTTGCCGCAGACCTTTCGACTTTGGGCTAAGGAGTCAGTGGAAGCCAACGCACTTTCATACGTGAAGATGTCTCGAAGACGCTAGGATTGAAGGAGATAGGAAGAATTAATCTGAGTCTCAACATCTTTGGGCAGATAGAATCCCATGCAAGGCTGCACCGCGTCGTAGAGTACGCGGATGCTAATCCTATAAGACGGCGGCCATATCGTGTGTCCCATTCCGAACGCCAGGTTATACAACACGAAGCCGATAAGATGCTCTCCAAAGGTGTCATAGAGGCTTCTTCAAGTCCGTGGACGTCACCTGTCGTACTGGTTAAAAAGAAGGATGACAGCTGGAGATTTTGCTTCGACTATCGCGCATTGAACAAAATCACACGCAAAGACGTATATCCGCTGCCTCGCATCGATGACGCCCTCGACTGTCTTCACGGGGCCCGATACTTCTCTTCCATATCTGCGCTCAAGTTATTGGCAGATTTCTGTTGACGACTCAGACCGCGAAAAAACTGCTTTTATCACACCGGACGGCCTGTATCAGTTCAAGGTCATGCCCTTTGGACTCTGCAATGCCCCAGCAACGTTCGAACATATGAACGTATGACTCTCTCCTTCGTGGCTACAAATGGTCCATCTGTTTGTGCTACTTGGACGAGGTCATTGTGTTCTCCCCAATCTAGCCTGCGTAGTCAGTACGACAGTCTGGTGCACATGATACAAGCTGTAGAAATTCCCTTCATTTGCAACGATGTTGTACAGGTACCATTAAACCACGAGTTCGTAAAAGAGATTGAAGACAAGGGGTGCCCAATCGCTGACAAGCTACTCTCACCCGAGATGACCGCCGTGCTTGGAATAAGTTTCTTGCTTGAAGCGGATCACTTGTGGAAGTTCACTACAGGAGAGATTAGACGTTGCTCCGGTAACATCGACTTGGTCTCCCTTGGTTCTTCCTTCGGATAGATGTTTCAAGGACCTCTATTCTTCAGTACAACGGTCAACATGGCTACGCAAGTTTGCGTACTGCGTGTGAACGCCTCAAATGAAACGACCGACTCAATTCTACGCAAGTTCTGGGAACTTGATACCATTGGAATTATGACAGAGGACGACACCGTACCGAAACTCAGTGCTTCAGTATTTGAAGAGTTTCAGAGAAAATTCGCCTTTGTCGACGGTCGCTACGAGGTTGCCCTCCCGTGGAAAGAAGATGGGGGAACCTTTGATAGTAATCGAGCGGAAGCTTTAAAGAGATCGTCGTACATGGGAAAGAAAATGAAGTCTAACCGGGATTTCGCCGTGGAATATGATTCGACCACAAGAAACTATATGAGGATGGGACATGCGGAACGAGTGTCCGAGGAACCTGAAAGGAATAGAGAGAGCATCTAGGATTTATTATATGCCGCATCACACTGTCGTACGAAGTGAATCTACAACTACTAGAGTACGTGTAGTCTTCGACGCATCATCACCTGGACCTGACTCTTCGTCGCTAAACGAAAACTTAGAAAAAGGTCCTAATCTTCTGACTGACATGGTTGCTTTCTGTTACGCTTTAGGATGAATCAAATCGCCTTAACAGCAAATATAGAGAAAGCCTTTTTACAGATTGGTATCAGAAAGAAGACAGAGACGCTCTTCGGTTTCTGTGGTTTAAAGACAAACCGTGTACAGTAAATCCTGAACCTGATATTGAAGAGTGGGGAATGACTAGAGTTGCCTATGGAACCGCAGTTAGCCCATTTATACTAAATGCAACTTTGCGACAACACTTGACATCTGTACAAGGTAAACTACAGCCTACAGCCAAGGTTTTAGCTGAATCTTTCTACGTAGATGACCTACTCATCGGAGCTCACACAGAGAAAGAAGCTCAGCAAATCTACAGAGAAGCGAACGTCATAAATTCGGCAGGTATGCGACTAAGGAAATGGTCGTCGAACTCGAAGGCACTAGGTCAACTGTTCGCTGCGAAAGGGGAAACCGACATTTGTTCAGACTCAGTGAAAGTGGTCGGACTTATATGGGATCCGGCGACAGATGTTATGACGGTTGCCTCAAAGTCAGCGCTTGGATTTTTGCAGGTAGAACGAAAGCCGTGCAAGAGGACCGTGCTACAGACTGCGTCAAGAATATTCGAACCTTTGGACATGCTAGCTCCTTTCATTATTCAGGCGAACCTACTATTTCAAGAGCTCTGGAAAAGGAAGCTTGGTTGGGACGATGAGCTACCACAAGATCTTGGCATACAGTGGAGAAACTGGTGCTCAGGACTGCAGCATATTCCAGAGACGGCAATAAATCGGTGGGTGGATGCCTCGAAAGTGGATCAAGCTACGCAACTGAACCTGTTTTGCGATGCCAGCTAGAAAGCTTATGGAGCCTGCGCATTTTTGAGATATGTTGGGCAACATAATCGAGTCTCTACAGCCCTTTTGGTTATTTGGAAGTCAAGAGTAGCACCTATGCAGATAACACTGCCCAGACTAGAACTTCTGGGAGCGGTGCTCGCAACCACGTTGGCGACATTCCTGGTCAAGTTTATTCAATGCCTTAGCACCGAATATACACGTGACTTTTTGGACAGATTCAGCCGTAGCCCTGCATTTGATACGAGGATAACCATCGCAACATCATCATCATCATCATTTATTAACCCTTAAGTGCCCTGAACAGGGCATTACATAAGGGGGGGGGGGGGTTACAGAGTTCGTGGGACGTATGATTGTGCAAACTCTTGTAACAAAGCCCAACAGCATTGCAGCAAATAAAGAGCACACAAAAAGAACAAAAATTCAGTACTAATGACCGCTGAAAAAAGGCGTAGACACAAGGATGCGAGGGAGCTAAAATTTAAAACATAGGGCAATTACAAAGATATCACAGCAAGAAAAGAGTGCATAACTAAAGTTATTTAAGAAAAAGCGTGCCTAAAGATTGCTTAAATTTTTCTGAGTTCGTCTCAAGGGCCCCACTGTAATGCCTGATGGCGCTGTGGGTATGAGAGTAAAAAAAATGCCTTCAGGAAGGCAATTCCAGCTCTCGATGGCTGCCAGAATAAATGATTTATTGAATGAAAGGGTCGAACCGTAAAGGCGTTGAACGCTGTTGGAGTTGAACAGGCGGAGAGCAGTTCGAGCGGTGGGAGTAACAGTGTTCCATGCAAGTGGTAGAAGATGTGATATAATTTGCGGAATAGGACAAGTCGGGAGATTCTACGTCTTGCTACTAAAGGGGGAAGTTCAAGAGATGATTTAATGATCGTTACGCTAGCGTGTGAATTATAATTCGACGAAATAAATCGGGCAGCACGATTTTGGACCGTCTCGAGAGAGGCGATCAGGTATTCTTGGAAGGGGCTCCAAATGGCGGAAGCATATTCTAATTTGCTTCTAACAAAGGTTTCGTAAGCAATTTTCCTAATTTCCGGAGGGGACAGACGTAAGGTTCTTTTCAAAAAAGCTAAGGTCCTGGACGTATCGGTTACAATATTGGAGGTATGGTCAGACCATGACAGTTTGCTGGTAATGAGGACGCCTAGATATCGGTAAGAGGTTGTATGAGACAGAGCTGAAGAATTAAGCGTGTACTGATATATTAAGTTACTCTTTTTGCGTGAAACAACCACGCATTCGCACTTTGAGACATTAGTTTCCATGAGCCAACGTGAGCACCATGACTCTCTTAGGTTTAAATCATATTGTAATAAAGACTGGTCATTACTGTTCGAGATTCGACGGTAGACAACGCAATCGTCCGCAAAGAGGCGAATAGATGACGTTATTCCGGATGCCAAGTCGTTGATAAAAATAAGAAAGAGAAGCGGGCCAAGGATTCCAACAATTTGTCGGAAATAGGGCGTCAGAAATTCAACGAAGCTTTGACAAAGGTCAATGGCGATATTGTCCTGGGTCTGACAATCCCGCAGATTATCTGACACGGGGCATATCTTTGCATCTACTGAGCCGCGACGAACTATAGTGGCAAGGTCCATCCTGGTTACGCAAGGATGAAATGGCCGAAGAATAGACTGGAGACACGATGTGATGAAGCAGACTACACTGAACCAAGTGTCGTGCAGGTTCTGTACGTCAGTCGATTGTGTTTCTTTGCTGAGCGATCCTGGGCCCACACAATCACACCCCCCTCTTTCCATCACAATCTGGCGAGCCTGCCAGGATGCCGCTATTGTGAGAGGACTGGAGGCGTCTAAAACTAGAGGCGTAAACAAATTACATCCAAACGTGCATGTATAGGTACTCGAAACACACGGCTCACCCATAGCCCGACGTATGAATTTAGTTCATTGTTCGTCAGCTCATCATTTCTGCCCTGCGCTATCCGCCCAGCAACGTGATTGAACCAGGTTGCTGGGCGGATAGTGCAGGGCAGAGATGATGAGTAGATTAGCCTTCACTTCCATAGGCTTGCGCAGGGGGGGAGAGGGGCAGCCGCCCCCTCTAATCGTCTAGGGCGGCGCAAAGTAGGCCCCATATTTTTATATCATGTCTTTCTATAAAATTGTCACAGACGAGCGCTTTATTCACGAAAAGTGCAACTTAGCGCGAAATACACAGGGACACAAGAAACGAAACAGACAGGACGGGCGCTACTACCAACTGTTTATTGTGAAGGTCACCCACCGACGTATATATGCGTCTTAACGCATGCGCAACAAACACTTCAAGAAAGCGCCGAGGAACCAAAAGACTAACAAGGATAAATCAGGCAACGGCCTGCATGAGACGATATTCTGATGAATTCGTTCAGGCATCTTTCAGTTTGGCCGATGTAGATGCTCCCGCAGTACAAAGGAATCGAAAACACGACTCCGATTGAGCACTTTGAGAGGGGAGACTCGTGCTGTGTTGTACAGCCTTGGGGTCCTCTAGCACAAATGCTGAAAAATGCCTGAACGTCCTAGGGAGCATGTTCTAAAGGTAAAGAAGAGGGAAGACAAGCACGCACATTTAGTTGCGCATGTAACTGCATGCGATTGTGAGCCTAGATTCTAGGAGACAAGAATCCTAGGCAAAAGCAGGAGCTGTACAGCTGGGCTGGCGTTAGAAGCCTTCCATATTAAGAAAAACGAGCAGATCTGTATTAGCGCGGCTTCGATAAGATTGCATTATTCAGAATATCGTCTCATGCAGACCGTTGCCTGATTTATCATTGTTAGTCTTTTGGTTCCTCGGCTCTTTCTTGAAATGTTTGTTGCGCATGCGTTAAGACGCATATATACGTCGGTGGGTGACCTTCACATTAAACAGTTGGTAGTAGCGCCCGTCCTCTCTGTTTCGTTTCTTCTTGTGTCCCTGTGTATTTCGCGCTAAGTTGAGCTTTTCGTGATGCATAACCAACTAGCCCAGCAGTCTGTCCTACTAAAGAGCGCTTTATTCGGCGCCCGCCACCGCTTGTATACCACGGCACAAAACACCGACGCCAAAGTCCGCCCCTCTAGTGCGCGCTACGAAAAAAAAAAATCATAAAGAGACGCCGCGACACAGCACCAGGCGCCAACCCGTCTTAACCCGTCTGTGGCCAGTCGTCGGCGGAAAAACCCTCCTCGACCCTGGGAACGTCCGCCGTGTCGGGCTTCTAGAGAACTATGGAATGATAGCGAAAGGAAATCATCACGCGACGCCGAGTGATGCCGCCACGGATGGAAGGTGCCAGTGAAGTCCAGAACTTTCGCTAGCTTCCACTCTGCTGCACGCTAAAGAAGACACAAGAACCTTCTCGAAGGCGGGCGCGAGGGTATAAAAGGGTGCAGCGGCGGGGAGCAGTCAACCAGTCGATATGGTGTAAGCCGCGTTGAAGTCAGCCGCGGAGATCGCGAACTACACTGAAGTGTGGGTCGTTCGGTCGGTTGAAGAAGACTTGTTTGGTAATGGTTGGTGTCATTCGATCTGGAAGGATCGGATGACGACGTCGTGGGCGCTGCGAGGACTTTGAAGAGTGCTTCCTGGAAGAGTGGCATTCGGGACCGGCGACGAATGGAACGGCGATCAGCGCTGGAGTTTTCGTGAGTGTTTCCTGGAGGAGAAACATTCGAGTTACTTTACAAGACTTGCGGGCTGGACTCGCTTTGTGAATATTCAGGACCCTACGTGTTCTCGAATAGGTTGTAGTGCATGTGACTGCTTTTGTAGCGTGATTTGCTGTTGGTTCCCGTGGCTGTAAACACTATTTGAGATATAGAGTGAGTTGCGATGTGAATTGAGTTGTGATTGTTACCAGCCGAGTATGCGTGGTCTTGTGTTGTTTGTACTGCCTTAACTGAGAATATATTTTTTTGGTGTTATCAACTCTCGGCTCTGACTAGGTCTTTGGCCCACAACCGGCGTTCGCTGGCGCACTAAAAGGACCACCCCTCAAACTTGTCCGTGCTTTCGTCGGGCGTTTCGGGGGGCAGATACATCAGCCTTTGGAACCCGGCCGGCGATTGCAACACCTTAACGGGATCAGTGACAAAAATTCTTCCAGACCTGAGTGAATTAAATTCACCGAATAAAACGCTCATAAAAAAATATTTACTTTTCTCTATTTCTTGTTGTTTACTTGTTCTTGAGACCTAAAGGCACCGGCGCAACCGGAATACACAGGAAGAGAGACACGGACACCACAAGCGCGGACTAACAACTGGCTTTATTTCGAAATATGACGAGCTTTATAAGTGCCTCAATAAAGCATGGGAAATGGAGGGGAAAGTCCAAAAAGGGGAGGGGGGGAGGGAAACATGCCAACAACGCAAGCAGAAAAAACAGCCAGGAAAGTAAAAAACACGATAAATTGTATGGCTTAGCAACGTGATCCCCGATAGCCGCATCAAGAAGATTAAATTCCATATCAAAAAGAGCGGGAGAAGGGGTACTTATGCACTTTCTGCCAAGTTTCCTGATATGGTAGGCTTCCAGACTTAGACGCGCAATTTTGTCGCTGCTCTTGCTTTGAATCGTCGTCTCTTTTCACAGCGCCACACAGTCAGTAGACTGATGACATGCGCAACTAAATGAGCGTACTTGTCATGTAGTTTGTTCAAATATAGAGCGTGTTCCCCCAATCGGTCATTGACGGAGCGACCAGTTTCGCCGGCGTAGAACATCCCACACGACATGGGGACGCAATACGCCACTCAGTGGAACATTTCACTAACGGCGTTTGATGGTTCTTCTGGCATCCACATTTATTTGCGTTGCAAATACTTGGGCACAACTTTCCCAACTTCTTTGGGGCAGAGAAACGAATGGGCACCCCGTGCCTGTTTGCCACCTTCTTGAAATTGTGGGAAAGCTTATGGATGTAAGGTGCAACCTCAGGCCTAGGGGCCTTCTGGTGAACCTCTGCCGTAGTGCTTCCTGTTCCACGCTTGAATTTTTGAAGGAGTGATTCAGAAACGGCAGTCAAGACCGAGAGGGGGAACCCTGCGGCCGAAAGACCGCTTACCTGATTATGAAAACTGGACGTGATTTGATGTGGGCACGATATTTGGAGAACTGACTCCATGCACATCAATGCAATTCCTGTCTTAATTTTCTTCGAATGTGCCGTGTCAAACGGTACCAGCCCCATCTTGGCCCGTGGGTAGTAACCCCAGCAGACGTGCGCATCAGAGAACGTGATTTTTAGGTCGAAAAAGTATAAAATGCAAGGGTCTGAAAGTTCATGGGTAAAGCGTAACCCAAGTCCACGTTTGCTAAAAACAGATAAAACTTCACCTACTATAGAGGGGTATGCAGGTGAAGGCGGGAGTCTTTTTTTAAAAGCACTGAAAAATTGTCAACATATCAAAAGCTTTTAAAACCGGCCCGCTTTTGAAACTGGCACGCTTGCGCAGGTTTTAACCTGCTCAAGCGTGCCATCTACTTTCGCCAGGAAGATATCGGAAAGGATAGGAGATCATATGCAGATACCATCGCGCTGCAACAAGGGCTACTCGTCAAATGCAATTAAAGTTGAGTTCAAAGAAAACCATAAAATGATCTTTATATATATATAAATATATATATATATATATATATATATATATATATATATATATATATATATGTGTGTGTGTGTGTGTGTGTGTGTGTGTGTGTGTGTGTGTGCGCGCGCGCGGTTGCGGGACACCATATGTGACTTGGAATTCAAACAATAAAGACAACAATATTACGACTATGTCTATAACAATACAGACGCTAAAAAAAGAAAATGTAACAGGACTAGAATAATGTATTGAGGAGTGTTTAGACTTGGCCGCTAATTAATGCGGGTATTTAAGTGCTTCCTAGCCGGCGAATCAATTGCGTCATGCATTTCTGTGACTCATCCTAAGTAAGCGCAGTCATGCTTGTTCGGACCCGATTAGTTTTATATCTATCCTGGTATTCCTAACTGCGAGTAGATAATCTTCAACGCGTGCAGGTGGAGAAGAAAAGGTTTACATTCCTACATATCGGTTCGGACAACCTATTGAAAGGTTTAGAATGAAGGGCGTCGCTCACCCCATGGGAGGACTTTGGGCTTCGATGCGGGGCTTGTGTGTTCACCCAGTTACAGACATCACGCCTTCGTCAAGCACTGGTACCAAATATTAGTACTGGTACCAAATTATGGTACCAAATATGCCAACGATTGCCGCTATTGACACGCCACGTGACCTTACCAACGGAGAGTGTATTAGAGAGACTTAGTATGGCGGAAAATCTTCGCGTTAGCGTTCGCGAGTCACGCACGCTAAATTTTTAGCGGAGTGCTGTTCGATAGCATTCCATAGCTCTATAGTATAACGCGAGATGACGACGCGCCGCAAAACACAAACCTTCGCTGCGCCATCTAAATGCGAATAGTGAAAGTGTCAAAGCCGCTCTAACTCGGAGGCGTTTCGGCCGTTGTTAGTAACTAAAAACAACGCAAGCGCAAAAGAATTAATAAAGAAAGACATTGTGCAATAAGAATTACATAAATGTTGCCGTAGTCTCACATGTCAGAGTTTCGCTTTCGCTATCCATGTGTAAATGTGGTCAAAATAGAATACACAACGAAAAGATCGTTGTCTTACCATCGGTTGTCTATTAGCGAAGTAAGAATACTCGAAGTGAAAACCAGAAACACGATTTATTTTAAATCAGCTAGTCCCACAATGATGCAAGACGACACGATAGATGCGAAACGGGCAGCCGTCACTTGTAGAGACCCGCCATGTTCTTCGCGCTAAACAAACTTAGCGAGCGCTTTGCGTCTCCGGTAAATTCGGAAAATAGCGAGCGATCGCTAAACGCAAAGCTGGACTAGGTGCGTACGCATGCGCAGTCTGACCCCCGATAAATGTTAACGTTTAGCGGGACGCAACTCAAAACTTAAGCTGCACTAAAACCATATATTATTTCAGCGCGAATAGACGAAGTAGGCACACGAAAGAAGTGACAGGCGCTGACCGTAAACGCATTATTGAAGGGAAATGGCATATACGAGCGCGCACATCGTCGAAAACACAAACAATTGCGGCTGCCAGGCGAAAAGGAAAAAAAAAAGACTTAAGGAGGTACCAATGTTTTGTGAAAACGACCTTTCAAGGATACGTCAGAACGACTTATTAGGACTCCCGCCCTGACTGCTAAAACTGGTGCTCTAAATAGCAAGTTACCAGGAGTTAACGATGCCAGAACTTGTTTGATATCAAGCTTCCGCTAAGATGCTAAGCTATTCGCAAAAATCGCCTATCGGGGTAAACGGACAAGGAATGAGCTACGCGCTACGGGCATAACACACGATGAGTTCTGCTTCTCTCTAAATTACAAGGCCGCAGCACTTCCGTGGTATATAGGAAACCACACTCAACATATTACGATGTAGGTTGAACGCCGACAGACGAACACAGAATTTATTATCACTGAGATTCCGTTTGTGCGAGCTAGGTCGCTATGCACACTTTTCCCGTTTCTTACTTCACCCCCCCCCCCCCCATTCCCCCCAGCTATCGCCCTCCTTTCGCCCTCGCTATCTCTATCTCCCTCAGACAGCCACTTTGCCGCGGCAGAGAACAGAAGGATAACGACACACTCCGGACAAGCTGCACGTGATGACGCGACAAACACGCCGTAAACTCCCGCGTCGCAGGCGAGACAATCAGGCATGCCTTTCTTGTATTCGAAATCAGCAAAAATGCTGCATTGCGGACATTTTGAAATTAATCGCGTCACAATTGACGAGAGGGCACAGCAGTAATCTGTTCTTAAACACCTCGGCGACCCGACAACCCAGACGACTCGGCCATGCTTTTGTAGTAGACCAAGGGGTCCCGAGTTCGAATCCTTAAGCGTATAAGAAGTTTTTTTTTTTTTTTCTTCTTAGCACTTCTGCCTTTTACCCTTTGATCCTTTATGGTCTCTCTACGCTCCTGAGGTATCTTATTTGTACCGACTACTTCTCTTTAATAATCATACCCTGTCCTGATTAACCCACTCACTGCAACACCTCTGAAAGTCTCCTCCCCCCGGGGAGCCTTTGGACAAAAGATGCATATGGGCGCCCACCATCACCGTGCTTCATCTACGTAACTCACTTGAGCACCAGAACAGGAACTGGCCCCCCTGGTGCAACACCATGGCCAACACCTCCCAAGTTACCGGACCAACCAAACCCTGGACCTACGACGACGACATCAACAGAGCTTCCAGCCACGGATGCGACCACACGGGTATTGGAACAAAAGACTCAAAGAGCCTCTGGACTCGGACAGGCCGTCATTGGAAATTAAACGTAGCGACTCTTAACACGCGAACCCTTTCAAGCGAAGCCAGATTAGCTGAACTACTAGAAGAATTAAGGGGTATTAATTGGGATATCATTGGCCTTAGCGAGGTTAGGAAACCAGGAGAAGGGTACTTATCGCTTAATGAGGGACACGTTCTTTGCTACAGAGGACTACCAGAGAAGCGCGAATACGGCGTGGGGTTCCTTATACACAAAGACATAGCAGGCAACATCGAAGAATTCTATAGCATCAACGAAAGGGTAGCAGGGCTCGTGATAAAATTAAATAGGAGATACAAACTAAAGCTAGTACAAAGTTACGCACCAACGACCAACCACAGTGACGAGGCTGTAGAACAGTTCTACGAGGATGTAGAAACGGCAATGAACAAGGTACAGACCCAATATACGATTGTTATGGGGGACTTCAACGCGAAAATAGGAAAGAAACTAAAAGGAGAACATGCCGTCGGTAATTACGGAGAAGGAGATAGGAATAGCAGAGGGGACATGCTAGCAGAATTCGCCGAAAGAAACCACCTCCGTGTAACGAATACTTTCTTCAAGAAACGTAGGAACAGGAAATGGACGTGGAAAAGCCCCAACGGAGAAACGAAAAACGAAATAGATTTCATAATGTGCACTGATCTAGGTATAGTACAAGACACAGAAGTGGTTAATAAGATTAGAATTAGTGACCACAGACTAATAAGGGCGAAGATATCCCTCAATCTAAAGCGAACAAGGACAAAGTTAATCACACGGAAACAGGCCAACCTCGATAGCGTCAGGGCGAAAAGAGAAGAATTTAGCATTGCACTTAAGAACAAGTATGAGGCTCTAGGACAGGAAGATAATGAGGATATAGAGAAGATGAACGAAGACATTACTAATCTGATCACCGAAACAGCAATCGAAGTAGGGGGCAAAGCACCAAGACATGTTGTGAGTAAACTCTCGGAGTCTACTAAAAATCTAATCAAGCAACGCCAACAGATGAGAATAACTAACTCAAGAGACAAGATAGAATACGCCGAGCTATCTAAGCTCATCAGTAAAAGTAGAGTCAGGGACGTACGTAACCATAACGCGAAAGAAATAGAAGCAGCCGTCAGAAAAGGAGTCAGCATCAAAACAACCAAAAGGAAGCTTTGTGCGGGAAAGAACATAATGCATGCAGTGAAAGATAAGCAGGGCAACATCGTTACTAACTTTAGTGGCATAACCAAAGTGGCCGAGGATTTCTATTCCGAACTATACAGCTCAAATAGGAATCTCCCCACCATGAGTGTATTAAATGCCGAGCAGGACTACGAAATCCCATGCGTCACTGCGGACGAAGTTAGGAAAGCAATACAGGGCATGTCCCGCGGAAAAGCGGCTGGAGATGACGGCATAACTACAGACTTGATCAAAGATGGCGGAGACTTCCTTATTGGAAAGCTCGCGACACTATACACTCAATGCCTCAAAACTTCAAATGTACCCGAAAGCTGGAAAAACGCAAATATTCTATTATTACATAAGAAGGGAGATATTAAAGACTTGAGGAACTACAGGCCGATCAGTCTACTCTCAGCACTTTACAAAATATTCACGAAGGTTATCTCAAACAGAATAAGGGCCACACTTGAATTTAATCAACCGAGAGAGCAAGCAGGGTTCAGAAAAGGATACTCTACCATGGACCACCTGCATGCGGTC
This sequence comes from Hyalomma asiaticum, assembly GCA_013339685.2. Lineage (NCBI taxonomy): Eukaryota > Metazoa > Arthropoda > Arachnida > Ixodida > Ixodidae > Hyalomma > Hyalomma asiaticum. The sequence goes on from CM023483.1 coordinate 145,330,581, forward strand.
AATCAAGTAATCGAGAAATCCGCTGAATACAACAAACCCCTCTATATGGCTTTCATAGATTACGAAAAGGCTTTCGACTCGGTAGAGATACCAGCAGTTCTGGAGGCACTACGTCGTCAAGGAATATGTGATAGCTATATAAACACAATAGCCAACATCTATAAAGATTCTACAGCCACCCTGCTCCTCCATAAGAAAAGCAGAAAAATCCCAATACAGAAAGGTGTCAGACAGGGAGATACAATTTCTCCCATGCTATTTACTGCATGTTTGGAAGAAATCTTCAAAAGGTTAGACTGGGAAGAGACAGGGCTCAGGATTAACGGCGAATATCTCAGTAACCTGCGATTTGCAGATGACATAGTACTATTTAGCAATGATGGCGACGAATTGCAAAAGATGATTGAAGACTTAAGCCGAGAAAGCGCTAAGGTAGGATTAAGGATGAACATGCAGAAAACAAAGATAATGGTAAGTGGCACGGCGAAAAAACGTCTATTCAAGGTCGAAACCCATACATTAGAAGTCGTAGAAGAATATCTGTACCTAGGACAGCTACTTACTGGAGAACCCACCCATATAAAAGAAATCCACCGTAGAATAAACATGGGATGGCGCGCATACGGCAGACATTCACAACTCATGAACGGAAACCTACCACTATCACTCAAACGGAAACTATATAACTACTGCATCCTGCCAGTACTGACTTACGGATCAGAAACCTGGAGAATTACAAAGAATCTAGAGAGGAAGTTAAGAACCGCGCAGCGGGCGATGGAACGGAAAATGATAGGCGTTACACTAAGGGATAGGAAGACAGCCGAGTGGGTCAGAGAACAAACGGGGGTCGCCGACATAATGAACGATATTAAGAAGAAAAAATGGACATGGGCAGGCCACGTGATGAGAAGGCTAGATAACCGATGGACAGTTAGAACGACGGAATGGATACCAAGAGAGGGTAAGCGCAGCCGTGGGCGGCAGAGAGTAAGATGGGGGGACGAAATCAAGAAATTCGCAGGCATCAAATGGAATCAGCTCGCGCAGGACAGGCAAGGATGGCGAGGATTGGGAGAGGCCTTCGTCCTGCAGTGGACATAAAATTGGCTGATGATGATGATGATGATGAAAGAAAACTGCAGCAAAGACAGGAAATTGTTAACTGACAGGCCCTGCCCTGCCACGGTGGCCTTATGGTTATGGCACTCGGCTACTGATGCGAAAGTCGCGGGATCGAATCCAGGCCGCGGCGGCTGCATTCCGACGGAGGCGAAATGTTGAGGGCCGTGTGCTGTGCGATGTCAGTGCACGTTAAAGAACTCCAGGTGGTCGAAATTTCCGAAGCATGTATGCGACCACGTTGCTCCCGTTGGGAACAGAGTCCTGCTGGAAGGATTCTCCAGTCGGTAGCAAGTGCTTGCGGTTGCGCCGGAGACAGCGCCCTTCCTGTGTGATCACGTGGTACGACCTAGGATATGTTGACGGCTTCAGAACCCGTGCTTTGGTGGCCCACGAGCCGCACTGGACTCGCACAACGTCGTCTTCATGGAGCGGGGCTAGTGGTTGTGTGGGCGGTCGCGAGTGACGATGCTTGACGACTTGGTGGGAAGGGCCACATTGGTAGTCGGGTAGCCGAGTCCGTAGCCGGCGGCCCTGGAGGATCTGTGCAGGTCTCCGTCCACATTCCAAAGGAGAGGTCCTGTAGGCCAAAAGAGCCAACCAAAAATCCTGTTTAGCTTCGGTAGCCTTCTTAAGGAGCCTCTTCACCACCTGCACCCCCTTTTCAGCTAGCCCATTAGAACGCGGGAACCCTGGACTTGACGTAATGTGCTTGAATTCGTAAGTGCGCGCAAATGAAGCGAATTCACTGCTCGAAAACTGAGGGCCATTGTCCGATAGCACGTCCTTAGGTATGCCATAACGTGCGAAGATAGCACTAGCAGCGTCGACGACGGTCCTCGCAGTGGTGTCTCGGAGGCATTCGACTTCCGTGAAGTTTGATAATGCGTCGTAGACACACAGGTAGGACTTCCCGCCATAGCAAAAGAGGCCCCGCCACGGTGGTCTAGTGGTTATGGCACTCGGCTGCAGATCCGAAGGTCGCGGGATCGAATCCCGGCCGCGGCGGCTGCATTTCGATGGAGGCGAAATGTTGAGGCCCGTGTGCTGTGCGATGTCAGTGCACGTTAAAGAACCCCAGGTGGTCGAAATTTCCGGAGCCCTCCACTACGGCGTCTCTCATAATCAGAACTGGTTTTGGGACGTTAAACCCCATAAATCATAGCAAAAGAGGTCTATGCCTGCGCGATACCAGGGCTGGTCAGGCACGGAACGCATCATAAGTGGTTCCTTCGGCTGGCTGTACGAGTATTTTTTGCATTTTGCACACCTCTCGGCGAATGCTGTGATTTCAGAGTTCATTCCAGGCCAGAAAACGAGACGACGAGCCCTAGCTTTACATTTGGCGACTCCTAAGTGCCCTTCATGGATCCTATGCAACGTCTCGCGCTTCATGCTGCCCGGAATTACGACCTTGAGCCCCTTAAATAAGACTCCTTTAATGGAAGAGTGCTCGGGTAGGAAAGCCTTCAGCGGGCCCTCTATTGGTTCACCCGTAGTCAACTTCTGCAGCACTACCTTCAGATAGCTGTCTTTGGCAGTTTCCTCGGCAAGACGCTTCCACGTTCCCTCGCTGATAACTGAGGATACCGTACTTACAGCATGCACTTCTGCGTCATCTGTGCTGACGTAATTACTGCCTTCACTGCTGGGTGCTCTCGACAGCATATCTGCGAGCATGAGCTGCTTCCCTGGAACGAAATGCAGTTCAAAGTTATATTTAAGCAATCGCATGAAAAAACGTTGCAGCCTGGGTGAAGAGGATTTGGAGTCCATTTGAACACCGTATCTTTCTTAATTATGCCGCGCAGTAGCTTCATCCTCTCAGCTAATGTGGGGATAAATTTGCCGAAGTAGTTGACAACCCCCAACATTCGTTGAGCTGCTTGCTTGTCGCGTGGCTCAGGAATCTGCAGCATTGCCCAGAGTGTATTATAAATGCGACGGACTGAATAAATGGGGCAGCACTGGCTGCCTGAGGCACGCACCTGCTGTCACGCGGATTCGTGGTCGCATACATGGTGTCAGAAACATTTAGGCCGTACCCCCAGACGCCCATCCGAGGAATGCCAGCATGGAATTCGTGAGGCCTCCAGAGGCCGCTGCGGTTGGAAGGCGATTTAGGCAAGCGATGGGTACTCTTCAAGCAACGCTTCGAGCTCTTTTTGACAGCGACAGAGCATACGAAGAAACAAGGTGCATCGACGAAAACGGCGCTGCTGCTGAGCATCGCTGGAGAAGAAGCCATAGAGGTGTACAACACCTTCAGCTTCACCGAAGACCAGGACAAGGATGACTACGACGTGGTAATCAAAAAGTTCGACAACTATTGCGCTTCTCAAGTCAATGAGGTACATCATCGCTATCTGTTCCGTACCCGAAAGCCAGAACCAGGTGAGCATTTTGAACATTTTTTACGAGACTTGAAGACGAAAGCAGGAGCATGCAACTCCGGAGAGCAAGCAAATTTAATGATAAGAGACCAAATTGTTTTTGGCACAAACGACGCTAAGACTCGAGAGAAGCCTTTGGCCGACAACAAGTTAACGTTACAAAAGGCCGAGGAAGTATGCAAGGCAGCTGAGATAACGGCAGCAAACCAAGAAGTCTGGACGCGAGAGCAGAAACCAGTAGATGCCGTGCACAAGACAAGAGGCAGTTCACAGGCTAAGCAGCACAAGAGTTATAAATGCCGAAAGTGTGGTCAGGCGCACGCACCACGCAAATGCCCAGCGTACGGACAAAGGTGTAGCGCGTGTCATAAGAAAAATCACTTTGCCATATGCTGCAAGACAAAGCCGCAAGTGCAGGGAAGCGATGATGATTTTGAAGTTCTCACGATTGGTAGTAAGAGCAGTCGATCAGACTGGATAGTCACGGCAAAAGTTGGAGGAAAGCCTATTGCTTTCAAAGTGGACACTGGGTCTCAGGCTAATTTGCTCCCAGGCGCGTTGTACGCAAGCATGAACTGCAAGCCACGGTTAAAGCCCAGCAGTGCCGTCTCACGCTCTTACGGTTGAAACGAGATCAAACATATGGGTATCTTGAGGCAAGAGGTGACATTGCATGACCGTACCTCCGTTCAGGACTTCTTCGTTGTCCGCAAGGGAGCTCAAGCGATTCTCGGTTTGCAGGCGTGCGAGACGCTCGGAATAATCGCGTGACAGCAGGTGCGTGCCTCAGGCAGCCAGTGCTGCCCCATTTATTCAGTCCGTCGCATTTATAATACACTCTGGGCAATGCCCCTTTGATCAACAAGCGATAGCATCAAGAACAGTCGGGCGAAGCCCCTTGAGCTTATCGTGCGTAGCGCACGGGTGAGGCGCGATACGATACAGAGCACTCCTCTACGGCGTCTCTCATAATCACAACTGGTTTTGGGACGTTAAACCCCACAAATAAATCAAGTGACAAGCCCACAGTGTTCTAGAAAGACACTTCCCCTCCGGCGCCTACGCACTCTTTGACAGACCCCAGCATTTGAATTTGCGGAACAGAATAAAACAAGTCTTGCACATGTATCGAGAAACCGAAACCAACATCATCATTTCCCTCTGGAAACTGCGCTACTGCGGCTGAATTCTTCACAAGATAGGGCTCCTTAAAGGGACACTGAAGCGGTTTTAAATTTTCGAATTTAACGGAAAATTCGGTATCTGCGACCTTGTATAACATGCCTACGATGTTTTTTTCCGAGATATTTAATTAAACAACAGTGATATGAGCGCCCAAACCTGGTCCGAGGGAACGCCCCACGGCGGGCGCGGAGAGTAGGTGAGGAAGATGACAAAGAGTGAAACGTGGAGGAGTGACGTCATTCTGAGGGCGAGCAGGGTAGCTGCATTGGTTTGCGGCTTTCGTTTGCGCACAGCACAGTGTCAGTAGAGGAGCTTGTGTTGGTTTCTGGGCACCGCACTGCTTTGTTGTCATGCTTGGAGATTTTCGCGGTAGCAAGTTCACCGTTTGTGTTACAATATCGCCTTTGCTGCGGCCTATGTACTGATTTCACGAAGCGGACTTGCCGTATCGAGTTTCTGTGCGTCTTTCAGCTACCACAAGAGCTGCGTTTGCGAAGCAGCAGCATTTCACAAATTCCCTCAACATTAGATGTCCACTGAGCGGGTCATTGCTGTTAGGAAAGAGAGAAACTTCAGTCTTACAAGTGCAAGTATGCTATTGTCACGTGGTCGTCACACACGCAGCCCTCGAGACGAAGCACGCAGGACTCAAGGTGATGTCAGGGCCCATAGGCGGAGAGTACGGGGGGGCTCGGGGGCTCGAGCCCCCCGGAACTTTTCAAGGGGGGGCATAGCTTCCGCCGGAGCCCGGAGAGGAGGATCGTTCAATCAATCAATCAATCAATCAATCAATCAATCAATCAATCAATCAAAAAAGTTTTATTTTCGCTTCAGTCAATACAGTGCATTGTCACTGCGAAAACAGGGGACCAGAGAAAAAAGCTGCGCTTGCGCAGCTTGACTAAGCTCTGGTCACCCGTACAGCAGCAGTGACAGGACGAAACAAAGAAAATCTAGCAGAGCTTACACATTTTTATGAACAAAAAGTAGCTAGACTTGTGCTCAGAAAAATAAACATCAATGTATGAAGCATAAATAAATCCAGTACATTTGCATGAACAAATCCAGTAAGGTTTTTTTGGTGATGTTGTGAACGTCTACACTTATTTTATCTAGTTCATTTAATGTGGCTGCCAGTACATAATCCAGTTTTTCTTTCCCGTAATGGGTACGCGTGAAAGGTACGTGGTATGGAGGGTGATACCTGAAAGGATATGAAATTGTACTTGCTCGAAGATTTGCTATTGCTTCGAATAACTCTATTCTTCCCAATGTGGCATTCTCGTAGGTTCTCAATAATTTATGTTTGTATATGTTGTGAACCTTCATAATACGGTGTCTGTGGAATAAAGGTTCAGTGTGTTCTAGAAAGGCGGCGTTTTCTGTTGATCGAAGAGCTTTTTACTGCACCAGGAATATATTCTGTAGGTTTGACAATGTAGTGTTTCCCCAGATTCGTGTGCAATAATATAAATTAGAGTTAAATAGTGCGAAATAAAGCATTCTTTTAATGTTAGTAGGAAGAGCGTGACGGTTCCGGCTTAACACACCGGCTGTTCTACTAAGTTTCGGCAACAAAGTTTTCACATGTTCGTTCCAAGACATATTTTCTGAAAAAATTACATTGAGAAACTTAATATGCTTTTCTATTTTGATTTGATATGGCCCGAGAGTTATATAATAATCGATTTGTCCTAAAATGCCAGGGGCGCGGAACAACGCACGTTTAGTTTTCGATTCATTAAGAATAAGCCTATTAACTTGCACCAGGTCTGTAAGTAAGGACAGAATGTATCTCCCTTTCATGTTATGGTCTCGAAGTCTCTTCCTTGCAAGCAGTACCGAGGCAATCCGTCGGCATGTATAATAATATTTACAATCCGCATAAATTCTTACAATGTCGTTAATATAGAAAAGGAAGAGAATTGGTCCCAATATGCTACCCTGAGGAACCCAAATTCATAGTCCTAGTTGTGATTTATGTTTATTCAGTTCGACGTATGGTGGCGCGCTGCTCAAATAAGATTTAACCAGTTTGTAGTGCTTTCCCACGAAACCCATAACGTTCTAACTTTTCAAATAAAATTCAGAGGATATCTTCATACGCAGCACGCGTCAACTCCAACCTTGACCTGTTCTTCAATACTAGCTCTTCTCGCAGATGCCGTGGGGTTTTTGGTATGGCCCGAATGTTTTGTGTATGAATAGATGCTTGGTTTTGCCACACATGGTAGGGGAGCGCATCCCCGCCTTACATGGCCAAAGGCCCTGTGTGGCAGCAAAACAAAGTATCTTTGTCCTCGTGTTCTTCACTCATCATGGAATGTCTAGCAAGCTTGTACAATTCAGGATTTCTGAGAAAAACGTTCTTTGCGACTCCAACTGAGGATGTGCCTCTCACTCACAAGGGCAGCTACTCAAGACAAAACAGCAGGTTACCCTGCCATGCCCTGTAAGCAGTGTGACCAGGTTCTTGTGTGGCAAAAGAAGTGGGGAATTCTGCTTGCGTCAGATGTCCATTTGAAAAACTCCATAACGACGTCAGTTCCCGTCCATTCCTACGGCCACATTTCTGTCACATTTTGCTAGAGCCACGTTTTCACTACTTGTTTTAAAAGAGGTGCCATCCGGAATACTCTCTTCCCCCTCACCTGCGATGCAAGGACGTCAGCCAGCCCATTACCAATTATTCTGGTGTGACCAGACATGAAAGACATGGAGTGGTCTTACTGGCTGATGGAGGCCGCGCTACAAGGACCCTGGCCAGATAATTTGCAAGGTGCGAGTTTCTTCTAAAAACTTTATGATGACATTAAAATTAATAAGTGGTTCATTGTTTAAAAAGAATGCTGCGTGGAGAGGTATTTGCTGGCGGTATAAAGAGTCGAAGTACCTTCTTCTCTGCTCTTCTAGTTCCTTGCATTGTATGAGGACATGGAGGACTGTAAGTCTGTGACCGCATTTACAGCACATAGGAGGGTCGCTTCCAGTTAAAAGATGCGAGTGTGTACTATACGTGTGGCCTATCCTTAACCTACACAGCATTACTTCCTTGCGTCTCGCTGTTCTGTTAGTCATCCAGTTTCCTAAGTGTGGTTTTATCATGTGTAGTTTGTTCGATGTCTGTGCGTCCCATTGCCTTTGCCAGTGCTTCCTTATATTACGACGCAGAAAAGGCTTAAGGTCTGTGGCTGTGATGGGTATATTTATATTTGTATAACAAAAAGGAACTGACGTAGCCTTTTTATCTGCAGCGATGTTGCCCTCTATGCTTATGTGACCTGGCACCCAGCAGAGGACAATTATTTGGTTACTCATGTATGCTGAGCAAAGCCAGTTATAGAGCTCGTTAAACACCAGGTTTTTATGTTTTCGCAGGAACTTGATGGAGGTGACCACACTCACTGAGTCCGTATATACTACAGCATTCATAAGACACTTTTGCTTGATGTTTTACAGCACACAAAATTGCGTAGGCCTCCGCTGTAAAAATGCTGGTATGCGGGTTTAATGCACCAGATATTGAGAACGAAGGTCCCAAAGCTGCATAGCCTACACCGCTGGAAGACTTTGAGGCGTCTGTATAAAATTCTGCAAAGGGATATTTTGCCTGTAGTTCGAGAAAATGTGAATGTATATGTGCATCAGGTGCATGTTTTGATGTCTGCATAAACGAGATGATGATGTTTGATGCTTTATGGCGCAAGGGCCAATTGTGGCCAAAGAGCGCCAGTACAAGGTTTACAAATACAGTTCTATGCTGAGATGAGTGACAGCAGTTTATGATAGGTGGCTGTATATGGGCCTAAAATCATGTGCACTATAGGTGCCTAAAATACATATAAATATTAAAATAATGAAAATGGCAGAAAAGTGAAATATATATAAGATGTACCATAAAAGCGTATACTAAAATATAAAATCAGTACCAGGCACTACTGCCTCAACAAGACCTTGCGATTAAGGGCCTGGAAGCATGTGCTTTTTCCCAATGCAAACGCAACAGCGGCCTCTCTCGAGAGGCTGTGTTACGCATTGTTAGGGCGGATGACCTGTAGTTTCATTGTGTCAAGAAAATCTAAAACCCTGTCTATGTTAAAAAGCGGTTCATTTCCTAAAAGCATTGCTGGGTGAATGGGGATGTTTCGTGTGTAAAGCAGCGGAAAATACTCTTTCAGGTTCTGCTTGCCGACACTCCACGAGAACGTGGAGGACGGTAAGCCTATCGCCACATTTTTCACAGATCGGAGGATCCTCCCCATGCAACAAGTAATTGTGAGTGGCAAATGTATGGCCTATCCGCAAGCGGCAAATGGCGACTTCTCGTCTCCGCGACTTGAAGGATGACGGCCAGTGCCCTGGACGCGGTTTGATTAAGTGAAGTTTATTTGATCTTTCCTGGTCCCAAGAGCGCTGCCAATATGCCCTGATTTTCCTGCGGATGAAAGGTTTGAGGTCTGTGAGTGGTACTGCTGAACAACTATTACCGTCCTTCGTGCCCAGTGAGGTCGCAAGTTCGTCGGCGAGTACATTGCCTTCAATTCCCCTGTGTCCCGGCACCCAACAAAGAGTGACATGTTGGTTTTATGCATACATAGCGCTGAGGACAGAGTAAAGTTCACTGACCACAGGGTTCTTATGTTGTTGGACTCTTAATAAGGCTTTCACCACACTTAGGGAATCCGTGTACACTATTGCTTTGTCCAATCGTTTATTCTTTATCTGATTTACAGCAGAGAGCAAAGCAAATGCCTCTGCTGTGAAAATGCTTGTTTCTGGGTGCATGACACCCGATTCAGAGTACGATGGACCAATAGCAGCATAGGATAAACCAGTATGTGTCTTGGACGCATCCGTATAGAACTCCGGACAGGTGTATTTGCGCTGTAATTCGAGAAAATGCATCTGAATGTGTGTAGGTGGAGCGTGCTTTGAGACACGTAAGAAGGAGAGGTCACAATCAATAACATGCATGTGCCACGGTGGGACATTTCCAGAAGGTGACATTACGTCATGGTGAAGTAGTGGGACACCAGTTTCCTCGGCCAAACTTCTCACGCGCATTGAGAAAGGCTGCCTCACTGAGCTGGACAGGTCATTTACAATGGGATGTAAGGCGTGTTCACGATCTGCATTCACTTTCAAAAAGTACATAAAAGCCGCGTATGTTCTTTGCAAGTGGAGTGACCACTCATTTGACTCGACATAGAGGCTTTTTACAGGACTTGTCCTAAATGCCCCTGTAGACAGGCGAATACCTAAGTGGTGGATGGAGTCTAGTATTTTGAGGGCACTTGGGGTAGCAGACTGGTAGACTATAGCTCCATAGTCTAGGCGTGAACGTATGAGGCTCTTATAGAGGCTTAGCAGACATTTCCTGTCACTCCCCCAAGTTGTATGTGACAGGATTTTAAGAAGGTTCATTGTTTTGAGGCATTTGCCTTTAAGGTGCTTAATATGTGGTACAAATGTGAGCTTTGTGTCAAAGATGATCCCTAAGAATTTGTGTTCGGCTTTCACAGGCAAGATCTGACCTAGCAGGTCAATTTCGGGATCGGGGTGGATGCCTCTTTTCCTAGAAAAACGAATGCAGGAGCTCTTTTGTGGATTTAGTCGGAACCCGTTTTCGTCCGCCCATTTGGATACCTTGTTGAGGCCGAGTTGCACATGTCGTTCACAAATTGCGAGGTTGCAGGACCTAAAGCCTAGCTGCACATCGTCAACGTATACCGAGTAAAAGACACCACGTGGAATACATAAACGCAGGGAATTCATTTTTATAAGAAATAATGTGCAGCTAAGCACACCGCCCTGGGGTACTCCGGTTTCTTGGACAAATCCGCGCGATAGAGTATTGCCAACTCTTACACGAAATGTGCGATTTGACAAATAGCTCTCTATGATGTTTAGCATGGTGCCCCGTATGCCTAGTCCCGAAAGGTCTCTCAAGATGCCAAAACGCCATGTTGTATCGTAGGCTTTTTCCATATCTAAGAAAACGGAGAGGAAGACTTGCTTGTGTACAAAAGCCTCACGAATGTATGCCTCGATGCGTATGAGATGATCAGTAGTGGAGCGACCCTCCCGAAAACCGCACTGGTATGGGTCGAGCACTTTAGCCGATTCCAGAAAGTGGAGCAGACGGCGATTAATCATCTTTTCAAAGACTTTACAAAGGCAGCTTGTTAGAGCTATAGGCCGGTAGCTTGAGACAGAGGACGGTTGCTTGCCTTGTTTTAGAATTGGGATGATAATAGCCTCTTTCCAAGCAGTAGGTATCTGACAGGAGGACCATATGGCATTGTAAAGTGATAGAAGTGCCTTTTGTGATTCAGAGGGTAGATGTTGCAACATTTCATATAAAACACGATCAGAGCCTGGGGCCGATTTTTTACAACAATTTAGGACTGCCTGCAGCTCAGCTAAACAGAACGGTCTGTTATATTTCTCGTAATTCGTGGATCTACGTTGTAGTGGCTCACGTTCTATTCTCGCTTTATGCCTTAAAAAAGATTCTGAGTAGTGCGAGGAGCTAGACACGCTTTCAAAATACTCGCCAAGGAAGTTTGCCTGGTCCTCTAAGCTCTCTCCATCAGGGCTTACCAAAGGAAGTAAGTAGGGTGAACGGCCCTTTATTGTGTTCACCCTATTCCATACTTTCGTCTCGTCTGCATAGGAATTTATGCCAGATATATATTTCACCCAGCTTTCTCTCCTCGCCTGCCGGCGCGTTCGCCTCCCCTGGGATTTTGCTTTTTTGAAGCTGATGAGATTTTCCGCAGTGGGAGAATTGCGAAGAAGTCTCCAGGCTTTGTTCTGTTTTTTGCGTGCATCCCGACATTCATCATTCCACCATGGTACACGGCGCTTATGAGGTGATCCACTTGACTGGGGAATGCATTTGGATGCAGCATCAATGAGAAAAGCTGTGAAGTATTCAACGGCAGCATCTATGCTTAAAGCGCACATGTCAGCCCACTTTATGACAGCTACTTTCTCGAACTGTTCCCAGTCTGCTGCTGCCACCTTCCATCGAGGAACTTGTGGAAGGGATTCAATGGACTTCTGGGCACTTAAAACTATGGGAAAATGGTCACTCCCATAAAGGTTTTGGATAACCGCCCATTTGAGGTGAAGCAATAAGGAAGGTGATGCAATGCTTAGGTCTATGGAAAAATAGGTCCTACTTGAAACGTTATAATAAGTAGGATCCTTGCCGTTTAAAAGGCATGCTTGAGAGGAGAATAGGAACTGCTCCACCAGACGACCTCGCGCATCACAGCGGGAGTCACCCCACAGACTGCTGTGCGCATTGAAGTCACCGAGGAGGAGATATGGTTCTGGTAGCTGATCTATTAGAGACTGGAATTCCTGTTTATCAAGGTGATAATTCGGGGGTATGTAAATACAGCATACCGTTACAAGTTTACCAAGGAGGACAGTTCGAACAGCCACAGCCTCGAGTGGCGTTCGCAGTTCAACGGATTGACATGCAGTGCTTTTATGCACTATAATTGCAACGCCGCCCGAGGACACGAGAGCGTCATCACGGTCTTTGCGGAAACAAATGTAGTGACGTAGTACATTTAAATGCCTGGATTTCAAGTGTGTTTCTTGCACACACAGCACTTTCGGATTGTGATTATAAAGGAGCTCTTGAATGTCATCAAGGTTCCTAAGGAGACCTCTGACATTCCATTGCATAATGAGTGTCTCCATATTAAAGGTAAATTAGTGCTGTGTGTACAAAGGATGTGATTATTTGGAGCCCTTCTGAGGCCCCGTAATTATGGCTCTGTTTTTCTTGGAGCGGTCGAGAGAGCCTCGCCGCCCCTGAGGCGCTTCCTGCGCCGCTTCACTTGGCGTTGTGTCCATAGCTTCTTGCGAAGCCATGGGCACCCGCTCTAAAGAGCGATGTGTACGCCGTGAAGGCTTCGTCTCGAGAGACGAAGCCTTTGGCCCCACCGGTACAGAGGCAGATGAAACTTCCTTGACCTCTGAGGTAGCCTTGCTACCACCAGAGTCAGTAGACGCCACCGGTGTGGCCGTGCTCAGTGATGGCGGAGCAACCAGAGCTGCTCCGCCTATGGGGGCGGGTGGCAATCGCCTCTGCACGCTGTGCGTGGCACGGGCGACTGCCAAAGGCCGTTGTGGTGCTGCCCCCCGATGCACCACTTCGGCAAAAGATCGTGTCTGTGAAAATGACGGTACGACCCGCCGTCGCGCTTCCCGAAAGCTGATGTTTTCTTTGACTTTTACTGTGATTATTTCTTTTTCTGTTTTCCACGCTGGGCAAGCCCTGGAATATGCAGGGTGCCCGCCGTCGCAATTCGCGCAGCGAGGCTCAGCACTGCAGTTGTCGGCAACGTGATCTTTGGTGCCACATTTTGCACAGGTTTGCTGCCCTCGACACCCTTGGGAGGAATGACCAAACCGCTGACATGTGAAACAGCGTCGCGGGTTTGGGATATACGGCCGTACTGGGAGCTTAACATAACCGGTTTCCATGGTCTCAGGTAGGGTGGTGCTACTAAAGGTGAGGATCAAATGCTTTGTCGGGATTTCCTGGTCATTTCGTCTTATCTTTATTCGCTGCACTTGGATAACATTTTGCTCTTTCCATCCATCGAGGAGTTCATTTTCAGTTAGGTGCAAGAGGTCTGTGTCAGATACTACCCCACGAGTTGTGTTCAGAGAGCGGTGAGGAGTTACGGTCACAGGTATGTTGCCAAAAGAAACAAGTGTGTGGAGCTTGTCATACTGGGTCTTGTGCTGAAGTTCTAGGAGAAGATCGCCACTGGCCATTCTTGTTGCCTTGTAACCTGGTCCGATTGTGTCCGCAAGGCACCTTGATACCAGGAAGGGTGAAATCGTTCTTGCTGTCTTTTCATGAGATTCAGTATGAATAATGTGAAAGCGTGGAAAATTTTCAGTGTTTTTTGCAAAGAAGGTGAATGTCTCATCGGTGCGCCCTCTTGCACCAAGAGGACGATCGGGGAGGCGTGGAAATAATGGCGAACCCATGAACTAAAATTTAATTTCGGCAGCGACGCCAGCCGCCCACCATGGAGCCCAACAAGGGGACGCCACAAGACGTGGAAGAATTGCAGACGCCAGCTGTACGTAGCCACTATAACCTAATGTAGCGAACCCAAGGTTGGCTAGCATACACCAGGTTAACCCTAGCCGCCAGGAAGATCGGAAGTAAGAGGAAGGGAGGAGCTGACAGGAAAGATTAAAAGTAAGAGAGAAAGGCGAAGATAAGAAGAGAGAGACAGGAAAAGGCGACCAGCCGGTTTCCCCTGGGTGGGTCAGCCCAGGGGTGCCGTCTACGTGAAGCCGGGGCCAAAGGGGTGTGTTGCCTCTTCCGGGGGGCCTTAAAGGTCCAATCACCCGGCGTCGGCTCAACCCCCAGGATCCCCTTTTCCCCGGACACGGCTAAGCCACGCACGGCGACACGTGGGAGGGGGTCGAAACCCCCCCGTTGGCTCGGGTCCGTGGTGTCGCCACACACCAAACGCCTGCTTACGCAGACGCCCCTGCGGGGGATTAGCAGCATCGTGACAGTAGGTGCTAGTTCCGATTTCAACAAAGAAATCGTTAGAAAGGTTGGCCAGTTCGGTCCCACTAGTGATTTTGTCATTTATGACTAGCTTGTCGATCGTATTATCCTTGGTACTTTTATTTAACACCTCGTTTATTTTCTTCCACACTTTGCTACCATTACGCAAGCAATCGTTGTCAAATAGACGCTTATAATATTCATTTTTTGATTTTTTGATAGCCTTATTCAACTTGTTTCTGAATTTTTTAAACTCTTTTAAAGGGGTCCTGAACCACCGTCCGGGCTTGGTGAAAAAACATATTCCACGGCTTGCCTACGCTGCAACGAACATCTCAGCCAAATGCTGTAGTCATCCGCGGAAGCTGTAGCGTTCAGAAGCGAGCACAAAGCTTCCACTTCTTCAGGAGCCCTCAACTACAAAAAGCGGCTTCTCCTCACTTCTCCCTTGAATATGCTCTGTTTCGTCATAGAGCTTACAAGGAGCGTCGCTGCTATTGGCCGATGGCAGACACGCCCGCCTCGGCTGTGTGCGGGCCCTTTGCAACGCGCCGTTTTTAAAACCGTAAGCGCGTGGCCGTGCGCATGCGGATTTCGCTTTTAGATGTTTTAAGTGTGGGACAAACATAAGCTTGGTGTCTAATGTAATGCCCAAAAATTTATGTTCGTGACTGACAGACAGACGTTGCCCATTAAGGTGAATTTCGGGTTCTGGCAACATCCCTCGCTTGTTTGAGAAAAGGACACATGTGCTTTTCTTAGGGTTCAGCTTGAAGCCATTTTCGTCTGCCCATTTCGAGAGCTTGTTTAGGCCAAGCTGTACCTGTCGCTCACAGATAGCCATATTGCATGAACTGTGGCCTATCTGTACGTCATCTACATAGACTGAATAGTAGAGCGGGCGGGGAATAACCATGCGAAGTGAATTAATTTTTACAATAAAGGGCGTACAGCTCAATACGTCTCCCTGCGGTACACCAGTCTCTTGAATGAATGGTCGTGACAGTACATTGCCAACTCTGACACGGTATGTCCTGTCCGAAAGGTAAGATTCAATGGTATTCAGCAGGTTGCCACGAAGGCCCATTCTAGAAGGATTTCATCGCGCATGTCTGCTGGTACAACGAGAAGGTAGGGTTTACCGTAACTGCTCGAGTTTTTCTTGTACAGGACACCACCTCGCAGGCTAAACGACACTGCGAGAAAGGCGTCGAGGCAGGGGAGACTTGCGTCCTTCCAGATTTTCGGTAATTGCGCGGATTTCGGCGTCTTCGCGTTGTCGTGCAATCAAGTCGGTGGCGGTTAAGGCCCCAATGAAGCCGCTGTCATCCTCATCCTCAGCCTCAGGATTATACGCTTCGGTTGGTGCGCGCGACAACGAATCAGCATCCTCGTGCTTGCGACCGGATTTGTACACGATGGTGAGGTCGAATTCCTGCAAGCGAAGGCTCCAGCGTGCTAGTCGTCCCGATGGATCGCGTAAATTGGTTAACCAGCACAATGAGTGGTGGTCGGTCACCACTTTGAACGGACGACCATAGATGTAAGGGCGAAATTTCATTGTTGCCCATACCACTGCGAGGCATTCCTTCTCCGAGGTGGAATAGTTCTTTTCGGCACGTGACAATATTATCTTAATTATGTATCGCTTGATGAATACTACCTGAAATAGGTCTGATTTAATCAGTGTTAGCCTAATTAGTCCTGAGATGCTTAGTCTCAACTTAATGAGGCTTGACCTTGAAGTCTTAGCATAATTTACCTTCGATTAATAAGTGCTAGCTTAGGTTTGACTTAACTAGTAATAATCTAGCTATGCGTGATTTAATTAGTACTATTTAATTAAACGCGGTCTAATTAGAAGCTTGCTTACACTAGATTTGTTGATATCAGGTAAAGTAGACTTCGCATAATTAGATTTACATTAATTAGACGTGGTTTATTAGTATCATGGATTAATTAATTATAAATCACTAGTATACGCTTAATTAGGTGTGACTTACTTGTCATAGCTCAATTCAGGTTGAATTAGTTCAGTTTGGCTTAGTTGGATTAGTCCTGTCTGAACTAGGCTTCATCTAATTATTACTAATTAGGCTCCTTTGAATTAGACTTAGCCTTACCTAACTAGTCCTAGGAATCTTAATTAGGCTCCATTGAATGAGACTTAGCCTTACCTAAGTAGTCCTAGGGAGCTTTGTCTTTACTACAGCGTGGTAGTGTTATGCTAGCATTACATAGCTTGGCGGAGTTTTCGGCAGATTTCCCAGTTTCACCAATAGCTTAAACAGCTTCACAGTTAAAATTGAACTAGTGTATTCACACATTAAATTAATTCATCCATCTTACCGCATGTCAACGCACCTTACTCCACATTACCCTGTCGGCAAGGGTCCGAGTTGTGAAGGTCTTCCTTTCGAGTCTAGTAGTCACGTTCGAGCCCGACAGCGTGATTATCCCGTCTACAATCACTAATCAACAATTAACTAACTTGGGGTTATGCAGGACAAGGTGGAGCAGCGTTGGTAGCTGCGCTGTTTGTCCTGACGCCGCGTTATGCGCAATATCGACGACAAGCAGCGCACTGACAAAGTAAACGCTCACACCTGCGAGCCTACACGTATGTGATGAACGAAAACAAAGCTTCGGAGGATCGAAAAAAATAATGCGGTGATCGCGAGAGCATGCGACCGAGCCGAGGCGCGAAGCGAGCAGGCGGCCACAAGCGCGCTGCGAAGAAACAGCCCCCGGTAGTCGCGCGCTTTTCGTCAGCCACTCTGACACGTCGCTGAAGTCTGGTGAGGTAAAGCGGTGGGCGGGGAACCTCCTTCGACACCGCCCTAAGAAGCTCTGTACCCTCTATTCTGCAGAGTTGAGACAGGACTGGAAAGGGAAGTTTTCCGGTCGCAATATCTTCGCTCCTAACAAACCATATTGAAAAATTCTTTCGGCTGTGAATTTCTGAGAGGCATTCAATACACACCCAGCCGTTCTCAAAACCAAGCCCGAGCGGTGGTTCAAGACCCCTTTAAGTCTTCCACGTTACGTGATTGTAGAAAATTGTCAAAAAGCTTATTCTTGAGCTTAATGAGCTTGATGTGCTCATTTGTGATCCATGGTTTGCGCACCTTTTTTTGTTTGCGGTAAGTCCGAGATGGGAAAGCCTCTAAATAATGTTTTTTGAAAGTTTTTATAAACAAGTCATAGCACTCATTGCTGTCTTCAAGGACAAATACTTCTTTCCAGTCTGTTTGAGAAATCTTATTCCGAAACACCTCTAATGTTTCTGACGATATATCCCTGTACATGAGCAGAGGCTTTGTTTCAAGGAATTGTTACGGTTGAGCATGCAAAATGTAGGTAGGTGATCACTGATGTCACTACGGATAGCGCCAGAAATAATACTATCGGTGTTTCGGTTAGTAATGAACAGATCTAGAACAGATGCATTTGAAACAGTAATGCGTGTAGGTGCTGAGATAAGATTCTGGAACTCGTTTCTTTGTAGTACAAGCAAAAAATCAGTTGCCGCACTCGAGCCTTTTGCAATGTCAATGTTCATATCACCACCAATTGTTAGTAACCACCTGTTTTCGGTGGCACATGAAAGCAAGGAATCAAGGAACTTCAAGAAGACCGAGATATTGCCACTCGGTGGCAATACATTGTTATTTTTTCTTAATGCAAATGGCTTCAACATCACAAGTAACAGTGCTAAATTCGTGTAAAATTTCGAAACCTGCTACAGCAACTTGAATAGAATCACCGTCACCCCTGCAGTTCTTCAAGAAATGATTGTACGTTGGTAAAACAAAGTGGTCCGAATTTTCATTGTACCAAGTCTCACTGAACATAAGTGCGTCGAAACTAATATTGCAGGATTCTAGAAGAGTGTAGATTTCGTCAAATTTATATTGCATGGATCTAACATTTAGGTGTAAAACTTTAAAAAGCTTCTCTGGGTTGTCAGATATGATACCACGCATGTTCCCGGGTAGCACGCAATTGGTATTCATGTTTCTACACTATGGGCTATCAAAGTGTTCATGCCTGTCACGCGTATGCTTATCCTGTCGCTGTAATCTTCTCCAAATCACTCTCCAGCTTTATTGCCACGACGGGCGACATCTCATCGCGACGGGCAAAAACGGCACCTTTTTTTACCCAGACGAACTTCCAGCCATGTTCGCGCTTGCGTGCTATTGCCATACCAAGTAGTCGCTTTAAATGCTGACAAAGATGTTCATTCACAAAGATAGGATGATTTGCCTCATTTTTAGACGCTTCCATTGATAGACCAAGGCTCCTCTTCATAAGTTTTGTTTTCTTAGCTTTCTCAAGAACTCTGTCCCTCTTTGCGCGCTTCACGAACTGAATAACAATGTTCCTCTTTGCCTTGTCTTTGGTTGCCACTCTGTGAATTACGTCTATGTCGCTCGCGGAAACCGGTTCATTGATGGCCGCCCCAATTTTAGCCAGAACATCTTGTCAAGCACTCATTCGGGGTTTCCGCGACGCCGATGATCTCAAGGGTTCTGTTTCGCGAGTACTGCTCAGTTTTCACAAGGTAGTGCAGAAGTATAATGTATAAGGTGTAGTGCAGAAGTATAATCGTAACGGGCTGAACGCTCTCGGCAAAGCGTTATGGATAAATGATACGCCAATGCACGCAATGATGAACTCACATGGGTAGGCCTCACCGCAAGCTGGGGTTGCTAGCCGGACCTATGCGCAACTCACAAAGGTAGGAAAGCATGCATTGCTTTCCTCCCCATGTGAGTTGCGCATAGGTCCGGCTAGCAACCACAGCTTGCGGTGAGGCCACACTCGCCGATCCACGTGCCTGGCGTGTCAACGACCGGCGATGAGAGAAGTTACACCTCCTTTCGGGATTGTACCACGGGAGTACAAAGGCCAACTGCACAGCCTCGACAGCGGATTTTTGGGGGATTACGCCTTTTAAGGGGTTAATGGCGGCGCCAAGGGAGGCGGAAGTCCAATAATTGGCCTATACGAAAAGACAAACTCTATAGCCACTTTTCTTAATCTAAGTTTTTAATATTGAAATTAAAAACTGGCCCAACGTTTCGAGGCCCATTCGGTCTCTTCATCATGGGGTGACTGTCCGGCCGGCCCCGAAGCTAGCGACTTTTCTTGGTGATTGTCCCTCTCTCCACCGTCGTTCCTCCGCCTTTCTTGTGTCGGTGTTCTTTTCTCCATTGGTTCCGGCAGGGTCCCAGTTGAGCCGTTGATATTTCCAGGTGTTGTTTGGACGCGCCACGGCTCTAAGAACTGCCTTTTGGTGCGGTTACCTTCCGTGTCGAGGACCCGGGCGTCGTCGAAGTTGATGTGATGGTCTTTCTTTTCGCTGTGTTCTGTGAGCGCGTTCCGCGTAGCGCTGAAGCTGCGTGCGTCATTTTTGTGTTGCGTGTCCTTTCCGGAAAGCTTTTTGTCTCGCCGATGTAAGTGGCGTGGCAATCGGCGCACGGAACCTCGTACACTAGCCCGGGGAATCTTTCTTTTGGCAGCCGGTGTTTTGTAAATCATTTTTCAATTACGTTGATAAGTTGTATGGGTACTGACACAAAAATTGTGCATCTTGTTTTTTTCTTTTGCAATAAGTAGCTAATGACCCACTTACTCCGGCTGTAAACCTCGAGGGCTCGAGCGCGCGATTATTAATATTTTGTGTACGGTTTTGTGGAGCCCAGACGCATTTTCCGTTTGAAAGAGCGATGAGTATTCCATTGGATGGTATTCCATCCGATGGAATACTCATCGCTCATCCGATGGAATACCATCACCCATGATGGTTTTCATGTAAACACAGCTGACTACATGTGCACACAAAACCGCGTTCACATGAGTACCGCGCGGACAACTCTTTTGAGTGAATGCATTCTAGATTACAGCAAAATCCTAAAGAATTTTGGAAGCACGTTAAACGAAATAGTAAGGATAAGGTAGCTATTCCATCGCTGGTTATCGGTGGTAACACAGTAAATGACGACACTGAAAAGGCCGAAAGCTTTAATCAGTATTTCTGCTCTGTTTTCACCCCAGTGATAAGAAACAATGAAAGCAGACAAGTCAGCAGAAGCGGCATAGGCGAGATGGACAGCATCAATCTGTCCACACGTGGCATTGAAGTGCTGTTGCAAGGGTTAAATGCATCAAAGGCTTGCGGTCCCGATGGCCTTCCAAACCGATTTTTAGAACTTTGTGCAACGTCAGTGGCGCCATATTTAAAGATAATTTATAATAAATCATTAGAAGAGTCCTCTCTCCCTGATGACTGGAAAGTTGGGGCCATTGTTCCAATTTATAAGTCAGGCCCCCGTAGTGATGTAGCAAATTATCGACCGGTGTCCTTGACGTGTGTTTGCTGTAAGGTTTTAGAGCATATTTTGTATACCTCTGTTGTGGCACACATTAACGAACATTGTCTTTTTAACCCAGCGCAGCACGGATTTCGGAAAGGTCTGTCTTGTGTTACACAGCTAACAGAATTTACACATGATATAGTAAAAGCTCTAGACCGTCGACTTTCTGTAGACTGCGCATTCCTGGATTTTCAGAAGGCATTCGACACTGTACCCCACGCTTCATTAATCGGAAAACTTGCAGTTTATAATATACATCCGCAGATTATTTCTTGGATAAGCTCGTACCTAACATCACGAAAGCAGTTCGTCACTGTCTAACGGAGCCGAATCTCGAATTGCAAATGTCACATCGGGTGTACCTCAGGGATCTGTGTTGGGGCCACTCTTATTTCTTTTATACATAAATGATATAACTGACGGCATTCAATCTCAAATGCGTTTATTTGCCGATGATTGTGTGTTGTATAGGGAAATAGAAGGCATGGACGATGTAGTTGTGCTTCAAAAAGACTTGGAAAGTATTAGCAAATGGTGTGCAAAATGGCATATGAAGTTAAATTTAAATAAAACAGTTTTTATGACATTTACTAGGAAGAAGAATCCACATGTGAGTAGTTATCATATGAACAGTGTAAACTTAAGACAAGTATTTGAATACAAATATCTCGGTATTTATTTCACGTCTCAGCTAAGGTGGCAGAGACAGGTTGATTACGTTGCAGCAAAATCCGGGAAAGCGCTGGGATTTTTGCGACGAAATGTGAAATCTTTTCCTATTCCTACTAAAGAATTATTGTTCAAGACTAACGTTAGATCCATTCTTGAATACGCCTGCACAGTTTGGGACCCTCTAGCTAAGCGAGACATTGCTAAATTAGAAAGGATCCAGAGTTTAGCTGCCCGATTTGTTTCGGGGATTTACAACAGAGAAATTGGGACGGCAGGTCTGAAAGAAAGATTACATTGGGATTGCTTACGCAACCGTCGACGTAAACTGCGACTGAAGTTCTTTCATGCCATCTATCACAATCATACTAGAATAGATAAGACAAAATATTTACTTTCACCGCACTATGTCTCAGACCGCGTAGACCATACGTTCAAGGTACGAGAAATCGCATGCAAGACTGACGTATTTCAAAATGCTTTTTTTCCCAAAACAATCCGAGAATGGAACCAATTACCTTCAAACATTGCCTCTACTGTGTCAAATGATTTCTTCTGCTCTCTGTTAAAGTTTCAGACATGCGTGATCCTTCAACAATGCGCTGCCGAGGCGAGGACGTCAGTTTGTACTCCGGTGCAATTCTGCACCCTCTCTCCGTCGGAAACGTCTGCTAGGATGAGCGCTCTCCCAAGAATCATGACAGCAACGCAAACTCGTCACGCAGGTGGCGACTGGTTGTTTACATGAAACAGAAAAGCGCGTTTCGCATGCAGTGGCGCAACACGCACGTTCAAATTGATATTAAATATGTTCTAAGCTATATCAGCCGTTGATATTTTTTGTAGATGATGCGTGTGTGGCGGCACAAATCTATCCCGCAAGTTATCTCGATCGCCTTAAATTTTGTGTCAGTACTCCTTTAACTGGTGTTTAATTCACTGGGTTAAGATTGCATGACAATGTTACAAATGTGAAGTGCAAATAATCGTGTAAAGGTCAAAATTATTTGCACGAAAGTGAGTTGCTGTGACGTTTTTTCTTCTCTTGTGCTTTCTGTGTCATTTGGGAATACATTGCTCCAATTATTGTAAAATAAATATTTCTTGGAAAAAATAATGTGAGATGTGAATTTACAGCGATGTTGATGCGTTCGCGGCCGCACTGGGAAAGCGACGCGCGCAAATGCGCGCGCATCGCTCCTCCAGTCCGGCGTGTGGCAGTTTGCCAGTTTTCATCATCAGATGAACTGATGATTTTCCTCCTCATCAGATGGATGGATGGATGGATGGAAAAACTTTATTGCCGTCCATTAGGTCGCGCTAGTTTTCTAGCGCGAAGCGGGCCGCTCCCACGTTGGGACAGAAAGGGATAGCCTTTCGGCCGCTTCGCGGGCCCGTTGGACTGCCCATAGATGCTTTTCTAAAGTGGGACCGCGTAGAGCTGCGTCCCACCGCTCTTCAGTATTGTCCTTGTCGCTGTGTAACGCGGAGCAGCGCCAGAGCATGTGACTGAGATCGATGGAAGCGTTGCATTTATCGCATTTTGTACCAGTAGACAAGTCCGGATATATTTTGCTTATTAATAGCGGGTTCGGGTAGGTTCCTGTTTGTAAGAGCCTTAGCGTAATCGCCTGAGCTCTATTTAGTTTACTATGTGGAGGGGGGAAGACCCTGCGTCCTATGTAGAAGTGCTTTGTGAGCTCGTTATACGTCATCATCTGGTCCTTGAAGTCCGGTTGGCGGGTCCTCGTGCAGCATTGTGGGCAGATTCGTTGAGGTTCGTGGGAGCACCGCTGATTTCCCCCATATGTGCAGGAAACCAGATGATTGTGTGGGGTTTGACGACCTTTCCGTGGAGAATTGCCAGCGCCTCTCTAGAGATGACGCCATTTGTGAATGCTCGGACGGATGCCCTAGAATCACTGTGGATCGTAGATCTCTTTGGGTCTAAAAGCGCCAATGCGATGGCTACTTGTTCTGCAATTTCTGGTTTTGTGATGTACGTGGAAGCCGAGTTGACAACTTCACCTTTGCCGTTCAGAAGGACCGCTGCGAAGGCTCGTCGATTGGGTACGAAAGCGGCGTCGACGAATGAGCAGTCTTCGGGCTGACTCTTAGCTTGCTGCAGTAGGGCTTTGGCCCTGGCTTTCCTTCTGCCCACATTATAAATGGGGTGAACATTCCTTGGAATAGGCATCACTGTTATATTCTCCCGCAAATCTCAGGGAATTTCTCTGTAATTATTATCTATTGCTGCAATTTGTACGCCAATCCGCTTGAGTATGTCTCTTCCTGATCGTGTGGTGGTGAGTCTAACGTACTGAGCGCTTTCTTGTGCCTCTGCAATTTCCTCCAGTGTATTGTGCATCCCGAGCTGCATGAGTCTTTCATTTTCAGTGTACATAGGGAGACCAAGAGCTGCTTTGATTGTTTTCCTTAACAATGCATTGAGCTTGTCTCTTTCGGATCTCTGCCACTCGTGCATGGCTGCTACGTCATCAGATGGGGAGGAAAATGAGAGAAAGAAGGATGAGAAAGGGTAGTTGGAGAATGGGATAGAAGACCGCAGGGAAGATCCCGGCGCCCCCCCCCTGAAATTGAAAAGTCTCCGCCTATGTGTCAGGCGAACTGTTTACTGGGCGAACTTGTGCCCAGCAAAACAAGGCCACTCAAAATTCACAGCAACAGCAGCGTGAACAGTCGGCGGTCGACGGAAAGACTGCCAAGCGGCGTAATGCGTCGGCTTTTATACGCGCATCGTAACGAGTTACATAACATGTAAAGAAGCACTGGAACCTTGTAGTGGGCCGTCCTCTCCAGCGCCTTACAGTGGGGTTCGTTCTTCAGCGCTCTGTTGAAAAAGACGCCGCTCGTGCTCGAGGTCCGTGCCCGTTTGGACAAGACCGTTGCCGCAGGGCTGCGTCTAGTTTCATCTAATAAACACCCTAACGCGCAATACAGCCAGTAGACGGAATTCGTGCGTTATGTGAACTAGTCCATGGGCGTCGGCAGGATTTTGTTTTGGAGGCGGCGAAGCCTGTTATTATAGTCACCCCCCACCCCTCCAACCGATCTGGTTGGAGGGGTGGGGGGTGACTATAATAACAGCGGGACTCCACAGTGTCAGAAACACAAAAAAGTAAGCAAGCAGTAGTGAAGAATGGGGACATCGGTGATAGAGTAAAAGTGGCTGGTGTGACTTGGTGGGTTTAAGTGCACCTCTTGCACCTCCCTGCATTTGTCAGCACTTTCCGAATGCGATATTATCCCAGCAACAGCTCCTCCAACATTGCGGTAGGGGCTTTCACCGCTGATGTGACACAACATTGGAACAGCCATTTCTATGATATATGCGAGCTGTTGGCTTGAAAACCGAATGCACAGCACCAAAAGGAAAGCATGGAATTCACGTGGGCTTGTGGACTGATTGTGCTCCACCGTACTTGGATGCACGTTCGTTACAACACTGATTGTTTTGTTATTTATTGAATGCTCATTGCACGTTTCACACAGGTGCCAGCACATTTCACACAAATGCAGGAATAAACAAGACAACTGGGTATATTGTAGACGATAAAGCAGTAAAGAAAATTGCAAGCATCACATAGAAAAAGCTAATCATGCTGCTGGTCCATGGCATCACTATTAGTGACCATATTTGAATGCTAGAGGACATATCTATAATAGTGTTATACAATAATGTTACACAACAGTACCCATAATACATTTATGTAAATAACATCAGGTATTCTTGCGTTGTAGCTGCATTTTTGCTTACAGAGACACTGTATCCAATCTTACTCCTACAGGCCATAATATGTGTTCTGTAATCACAAACGCTCGGAGGCTTTTATGATGGTACTGGTTGCAAAAATAGGCAAAAATATGCGACCATCTCAAAAGGGCAGTTGTTGGTCACAAAATTAAAGTTTAAAAAAAAAAGAAGGTGCAGTGAAAGAACAAACAAAATCTGCAGCCATTAAACTACACTGGCTTTTGCTGCAAGTAAAAAGCAGACATATAGCTTATGTTTTATTGCACACCTAGAAAAATGTTAGCACTGTTCAAGCACAGCCAAAGCATTGCAGCATTAAAAGGCAAACAGCTTTAGTAAGCTCTGATCCCCATATGAATGTATATTTGACAGGGTATAAAAACAGTAATCAAGTTACACTTCATTTAATATATAGACCCAACTGTTCATTGCCACAGTGTACACAAAATCATAGAAGGCGTATACACTAAACCCAATGAATATTTTGGTAGTAAAACCATCATGTTCTCGGTGACGAAGAGACAAATTTAACAATGATCAGCTGAATGATGTGACGGAGTAAACATTGAAAATGCATTGCTGTCCTCTAGGTTACACTTGTCTCATGAATAAGGCATTTGAGAGCATTCACAGAATGTCCACATCATTATACAGTACTCTCTAGAGATGCATAGTCATGGTTCATATAGTTTGCTTTGATGCCATGCAAAACAAATGCTTTGCAGAACTTATGTGCAAGTGATTAAAGCTAGAACTTAAAGCAAAACAAAAAACATGCTACAGTAAGGCATCCCATTTCTCCCCTGATGTCTGCACACTGTGCTCATGAGCTTGCCACGACTGCTGAGTGATAGTATTGTTTTATGAGTGCAATCTCACAAGTTTGTTTTCTAGAAGTAGTCACATTCCCGAGAAGGAAAAATGCAAAAGTCATTGGGTGCCTCAGTTAATTTAGGTAGATATTGAGGAACCGCAACTATGACACTTAGAGCTCAAGTCTTTAGGATTTTACTTGTTTGCATGTGAAGCACCTTTTACCTACAGTGCTACGTGCGAATGACAGATTCGAAAACTTCATGCACACTAACAAAGCTTTTCAGTGTGCCCACAGGGCAAATGACCAAAATGAATGGTAGGTTGGCATTTGTACACATGAGGCACCAGCTTGGTTCACAATGAGGAAGCTGCACCTACTGACTGCCATCATGGTCCAGTGCTCTTAGAACGGTACAGTCATGTTCATAACAATCTCGTTTTAATGAGATTCCTTTCCGCACTCCATTAGTGATCCATGCAGTGTACGTTATCACTAAAACCAGTGGGTCCTTGCAGTGAATGCTAAAACCAGGAAGAGAATCAAGAAAAAAGGACCCTGTTTCTCGGCAAGAGGCTGCAAGCACTATGATTAACTTAGCTGCCAAACACTATTGTGGCAACATCAAAAAAGGCCAGTCTACTCTTTGGATGTGAAGTGAACAAGCTCTCCAATACATTATTGAGAAACTACTCAAGCTATTTCACTTCAGTAACTAGTGGAGCTACTGAAGCTATTACCAACTAAATGATTAATGACGTCTTGGAGGTGGGCAACCTTTTGAAGGAGCCGACGACGGGCTTGCTGCAGTCTCTTGACCTTCTTCTTGGTCATCGCTTGCAAAATTTGAATAGCACCTTGCTTCACGCCTCAGAAAGGCTTTTTCATGTGTGTCCTCTGCTAGCTGTGGCTGCAACAGATTAGATGTACAAAAATTGGTGCCAGAGCAAACACCATGGCACAAATCACATACCCAGAACAAGCTAGGAAGAAGATGTTCTTTAAGGTGTTTGCTCAAAAAGATTTCTGTTTACACCTTTGTGAACTTAAAAATTGCAACAACATAAAAACTGCCATGTATAGGATCCTGCTAGTGCAAGCTGATTTAAGCATTTATTTGTTACTTTATTTACAAAACACTGCAAGCTCATTTGGGCCCAAAGAGGAGAAGTACAAAGCACAGAAAAGGTCATTGCAGCGTGGTTTAATGTGGGGTGCTTCACAGCGGCTGTTAGGTTCTATTCAACAAAAGATAAGCATACGCACGTACACAAAAGACCAGTTTTGTTTTGCCATGTATCATGGCTCATCATGACTGGTCAAACAAATACAGGGCATAAAATGTTGTGAAAAGCCTGTGGGTTATATTTGATTTTGCCAATTAGATGAAAACGAGAAACTGATAAAAAAAACATTCGTCGCACATTGGTGTTTCAGCAGACATTGAGCAAACTTGTATTGCTGTATATGAAAGTTGATATATTCAGTTATTAATTACACTACCTCCGTGACCACGTTGTCCACATGCATTCTCTCATTACTATGATTCAGCTATAAAACAGATGGCATACAGATAATTGCTATTTGACCTACACTAACTCAAAAAACAAGCTTGTAAAAATTGTAGTGGCCAAGTAATGTTCTTACCATTGGCTTGATTTAAAATTTAATCCCAGTAAGGACAAACAAGCAAGAAAATTATTCTAGTGCCCCAAAAATGATAATTGATCAATACTGCCAGCGCATCATGTTATCAAATTTATTACCGTAGTTATTGGTACAGGCTGGCAAAGGAATTATTTACATACTTGATGATGGGCCATGGCTTAATTATAGTTCTGACAACGATTGGCTATTTTTTATGCCTATACTGAAAAAGATACGAGAGGTCTTTAACCTCTCATAACAATGCTCAGCTGCATTGTTTAATTTTCCCTTTCTTGTACTTCACCTAGATTGCCTAAAACAAGGTTATGATGTAGAAGATGTGGCTTTCACTCACCATCACTCAGTTTAGTGAGGTTTTAGAACACCATTTGCACACGCATCTCACACGTCTGTCATCGGTGTAGAAAAATGTCATCCGAGATGTAGAGGAAGTAATATATTTTGAAGATTCTATATTGAAGCGGTTGTGTATCAGGTTATGTACGAATTTTAATCGCGCTTGCTTTGCTCTGATTGCCAGTGTATCTATTCCAGATGACGCCAAAGGTTCTGTTGGCGAGTCCGTGCTCCTGTATTTGCTGTGAATAAACCTAATTGATTTTCTTTGAACTTTTTCTAGTTCGTCAATGTTGATGTTTGCGTGAGGGAACCAGACCGAGACTCTAGAACTGGTCGCACAAAGGTTTTATAACACAGCAGTTTGACATGACTGGGAGCTAACCTCAGGAAGAAAAGCTTACGTGTGGCTGTAGAGGTGATGTTCGCAATGTGCTTGTTCCACTTCAGGTCAGACGCTAGGGTCAGTCCTAAATACTTGTGTTGCTGAACTTTGGTTAGAGCAGCGTCGTTGAGGAAGTATGTGCGTTCTGATGCGGTCTTCTTTGTTGCTACTACCATCGACACCGATTTCTTCGTGTTAATAGTCATTTGCCATTCCTCACACCAGGCATTTGTCACGTTAAGGCATCTGTTTAAGGTGAGGTGGTCTTCATAGCTTTTTATTTCTTTGTATATGATGCAATCATCTGCAAAAAGTTTTATATTGCATTCTATGTTGATGGCGATGTCGTTGATGTAAATTAAAAATAATAAGGGTCCTAAGACAGAGCCTTGTGGGACGCCAGATGTGACTGGAACTATATCAGATGATGATTGATTATGGAAAACGAACTGTGAACGTTGGGATAAAAATCCCTAACCCATGTTGTAATGCTTCCGATTCCAGTGATTGACTCTAATTTTGCAATTAACTTCGTATGACACACGCAGTCGAACGCTTTACTAAAGTCGAGAAATATAATGTCTGTCTGACCGCGGTTGCCAATAGTTTGCGCTACGTCGTGTATAACTTCAGTCAGTTGCGTTACTGGTGACATCCCACGTCGAAACCCATGTTGATTTGTGGATAGTATATTGTTCTATTCAAGATATGTTGTCAGGTGTTTTACAATTATGTGTTCCAGTATCTTGCATGATGTGCTAGTGAGTGATATCGGTCTGTAGTTTGAATGAGAGTTTATATCACCTGATTTATGGATTGGTATGATCTTGGCTTTTTTCCAATCATCTGGCACGCGCCCACTTGAAAGTGACGAGCGATAGATAATGCCGAGATATCTGCTGCACCATTCTGCGTATCGTTTTATGAATTCATTTGGGATTTGGTCTGGGCCACTAGATTTTTTCGCGTCTAATCCGAGTAGGAGGTTAAAGATTCCTGCGTCAGTGATGATAAGTGGATCAATGCTGGAACCTGTAGGGACGATTGAGGGTAGCATGCCGTTATCTGCAGTAAATACCGATTGGAAGTACTTGTTGTATGCATCAGCTCGAGCAATATTTTCTTCTTCCGGTTGTTCTGGCGTAAATGCATTGCGTGCGCGGAAATGACTCCAGAATCTGTGCGGATTATTTTTCACAAAGTCAGGCAGGGTAGTACTGAAGTACTGTTTTTTGGACTGGTTTAGTTTGCTTTTCAGTTCTTTTTTGGCACTAATCAGTTTTGATGTTTCAAGTGGTCGACTATCAGTATTCTTCAAAGACCGACGTAGCCTTTTCATCTTCCGTTTGGCGTGAATTACTTCGCGAGTAACCCACGGGTTGTATTTACGCGGTTTTCTTGTTTTCGTCGGTATGAAATTTTCAATGCAGTAATGTACGAGATCCTTAAACTTAATCCGGAGGTTGTTTGCGTCTATCGATTGATCGCGAGCCAATTCTGAGAATGCGGTGAATTCATGTGCCATGTATGTCAAAACACTGGCGTCATCTGATTTCGCAAAGTCAATGACAGTGGTTTCGAAAGACCTTTTGAACATGCTACATGACAGAGGCAGGCGGCATATGGGGATGTCGTGGTCAGATATGTCTTCAACAATACTAGTTTGTATTTCGTCTATAAGGAAGTGATCAGAGAGTATTATGAGATCAAGTATGCTACTTGCGGTACCATGAGAGCGTGTTGGCTGATAAACAACTTGCTATAGGTTGAAGCATTGGGCACGGTGGCACCGGCGGAATGGCAGTCACTAATCCGTTTGTCTTCATCGTGCAGGTATCCTTCGGTCTCTTCGTATCCGGGGGAGATGTACGCATGCTACCGGCGGAATCGTCCAGGGCGGCAACGGATACAAGCTTCGTCAAATACCACGTGGCGAAGATAACGTGTTCGGCGCCTTGGAACTGTTTTCCACCATCTGTGACAGCGCCAGCATGTGATGAACAACGTCACCAGCACGCAGCGCCGCCTCGCATCGAGACTATAAGTAGCGTGCCTCCTCGCACTGCGTCCATTGAGCACGGTGGCACCGGCGGAATGGCAGTCACTAATCCGTTTGTCTTCATCGTGCAGGTAAGAAGACAACACGAATATTGTATCCGTTCTAGTGATCTCTTCTTGGTGGTGCTGCCGTGCCCGCAGCTTTTTCGCACGATTGTGAGCGTGATGCTGTCGTTAAAATAGTTGCTTTTGTTAGCGGGTGATACTGAAAGCAAGCCAGGCCCTGATCGAGCACAGATCGCAAAGCAGTTGAGAGAAGTTGCAACAGATATCAAGGAAATTAGGGAAGATCGGCTTGCTAATATAGATAAAAAGCTAGATGCCCTGTCGGGCTTGGAATCGAAGATAACCTCATGCGCAAATCAAATAAAGGACATGCATCATATTGCCAGGAAATTGGAAAGGAGAATGGACGACTTGGAAAACCAGAGTAGAAGGTCAAGCCTAATTGTATACGGTCTTACGGAAACAGAGGATGAAAACAGGGAAAAGCTAGAGAAAACTATAAATGAAACCATTATCCAGGACACGCTTGGTCTGCAACCTGTTGCCATAGAGCGAATTCATCGTCTCGGTAAACCAGCGCGTAACAAAACGAGACCAGTCATTCTTAGGCTTCTAGATTCTAGACAGAAATCTATAATATTAGGAAAAGGGCGCAAGCTAAAATACACAGGCTTGTCTATCGGGGAAGATTTCTGTAAAAGAACTCGAGAAATAAGAAAAACGCTGTGGAATAGCGCGAAGGAATATCGGCAAGGTTTCGTTGTCAGTAGACAAGCTTTACATAAATAACGAAGCTTTCGCGTGGGACGAGGACAAGGGGGAGAGAGTTCCACTGAGAAAAAACGCAGGATCAAAGCGTCCAAACACGCGAAGCCAAAAGCAGTCACAGAGCTAACGATATTGAGTGTAAATACTAGAAGCATTATAAACAAGGTTGACGCGCTTGAAAACCTGCTGCTTACACATAATCCTGATATAGTAGCGATAACTGAAACGTGGCTTTCCTCAGCTATATTAGACCACGAATTTGTGCCTCCAGATTACTCATTCATTCGAAAAGACAGACTAACACGTGGTGGTGGCGTGGCACTACTGATAAAGAAATCCCTCCCATACGTACCGTTGCCTGATGTGACGGATGCTGAGGCTGTGTTCCGCAAAGTCGCCTGCAATAACACTGTCATAGTTACAGGCTGCCTTAACCGCAGTCCTGATTCAGGCGAAAACTGCCTGAAGAATGTACAAGGGTTTCTGCAGAGCCACGCTCACAACCGAAGAATTATCATCATGGGAGACCTTAACCTACCAGAAATTAACTGGGAAAAATGCAATACTCATCACGTGCTGCAGAAGCGCTAATTGATGTTGTTTTCTTTCCAGATCGGGAGAATCTCTTTTGTGTACATACACTTTCACTGGTTCCACTTCGCTCACGACTTTCTACTTCCACTCGAAGGTACTTGAGTAAAACTTGCAAGTCATCGTCTGCAAAATTGTCGCTGCTACTATCACGGTCCTCGCTCGAAGGTGTTGGGACGCTGACCATTTGCCAGTGGTATCCAACAACGATGTCAGTCGGTAGAGCCCGAAGTCGGATGTCTGTCATCATCGTGGCGTAAGTAGCAGAACTAATGTTCAGACCATCCATTCCACATATGTGGCGCTGGACGAAGTCGTACAACTTCCTTAGCCCCTGGACGTTACTGGAGCGCGTGATGGCTGGCAGCTCTCTACAGCGACGCAGGTGCTTCTGAACTATGAGACGCTTGTAACCGAATCGACCGTAGAGTACGTCTATGGCATAATCATAGCATTCTTCCGTCGCCTGAAGACCTTCAATCGCTGTTGCTGCTACGCCGCTCAGTAGACTTCTCAGGTAATGAAATTTCTCTCCCTTCGTCAGCCCTTCATTATGGTGAACCGATGCCTTAAACTGTTCCCAGAATCCAGGCCACTTACAAACTTCTCCACTGAATGTCTACAGCTGCAATGTTGGCAGCTTTATGGATCGTTGTACTCGAGACTTGTCGCGTTGCTGTACAATAGGTATTACTGTCATTGGCGCTGTAACGGACGAAGGCTAGCTGTGTCTGAGTATTTCCTGCCTAGCTTTCAATTCGCCGAGCATTGCTCTAGCAGCATCTTGATATTTGATGATCGTTTCGAATTGAGCAGCGAACTCCTCGTCGGTGACGTACTCGTCTATCATAGCGTTCAGCCTGTCTAATTCCGCGTTGTTCGCTTCCAATCGTTCGGTCAATGGTGCTATACCACCGATTTCAGCGCTGTCCAAAGCGGCCTTAGCTTCATTGATGAGACGCGCGTCCAAATGTCGACGTGCGCTTTTCTTTCAGGCGGTTCATCATGATTCTCTCTCGCGGTTGTCCATCACCTTTACATTCGCAGGTCTGAGATGGCTTTCACTTTCGTTGAGGGCCTACTTGAAATCACAGTCCTGGTCTTGCCCGCGTCAAGGTGGCGGCAATGTCCTCCTTCCTGTCTGGGTGTGCTTGTCGAGCAGAACTTCCCGGCACCACTTGTAGAATAAATCACGCCCGATGAGAGAGAAACTATTGTATTTGCACAGAAAAATGCCCTAGATGACTGCCGTGGTTCTCGTGGCGAACGTTGTCGCTGGTCTTCGTTCTCTTCTTTGTGCCGCTGTATTCGCGCTCGCGCTGGGACAGCATCAACAATCTTCAATATGCCTAATGATGAGGACGTTCGCGACCGACTTTCAAGTTTTACGGCGAGTTCGTTACCGCATCTCGGCAAAGATCTAAACGCCTGGTTTCACCAAGTAGACTATTGGTTCAAAACCTTCAGCGTTTCTGACCAAGTCGCCGTACCGTTCATTATCTCGAGGCTCCCAGCTAACGACCTTACATGGATTCGTCACCACGCCAAAGTAGCTGATATCGCTACTTGGTCTTACGTAAAAGCAGCGTTCCGCCGACTGTATAACATGGACTGCGATGTAACGTCTAAACAGCGAATGTTAGGAGCGACGCAACGCACTGGCGAGTCTTGTACAGACTTCACATACCGAAAGTTGCACCTCATGGGAAAATGCAATTATCCTGTACTACAGCAGGAAAAGTGTCAAGTCATCTTGGCTACACTGTCACCCAAGGCAAAGAGGCACTTCTCTGACAAAACATTTAGGCACCGTAATGGTCTATCATGTGACACCCAACTAGCTACATTTCTTCATGACCTTCACTCGAACCTTGATGCTAACACTGTGACTGATTTGATCTTTCTTGACTTCGCGAAAGTATTTGATAAAGTAGCTCATCAACGATTAATACTAAAACTTTCCCATTTAAACTTGCACCGTAACGTCCTAACACAGATAAAAGAATTGCTGAGTAACCGATAACAGGCCGTAGTTATTAATAATACTACTTCAAATTTTGTCCCTGTAACATCAGGAGTCCCTCAGGGCTCAGTCCTAGGTCCCCTTCTGTTCTCAATATATATTAACGATCTACCATTGCATGTTTCCTCTCACATCCGAATGTTTGCTGACGATTGTGTTCTTTATCGATCCATCAATAACATTAACGATCGCATTTCCCTTCAGACTGACCTTGATAACGTTAAAAACTGGTGTGATCAGTGGTTAATGACCTGAAATCCTAACAAATGTAAATCCATGTCAATTTCCCGCAGCCGTAATCGTCATAGCTTCTCTTTCACAATTAACAACATTCCCATTGACAATGTCGATTCATTTAGGTATTTAGGTATCACAATCACCCACGACCTGAACTGGTGCTCACATGT
Source organism: Hyalomma asiaticum (assembly GCA_013339685.2). Lineage (NCBI taxonomy): Eukaryota > Metazoa > Arthropoda > Arachnida > Ixodida > Ixodidae > Hyalomma > Hyalomma asiaticum. Next base: position 145,364,726 of record CM023483.1, read on the forward strand.
GGCTAACATCACGTCATCCGCAAACCTGACTTCAGGATTCCTCAAACGCAACCTCCGCAGTGCACCTGAACATGTAAAATTACTTGCTTATAAAACATTGGTTAGGCCGAAACTTGAATACGCATCACCCATATGGAATCCCTACCAGATTTACCTCATCAAATCTTTAGAATCCGTACAGAATCTTGCCGTAAGATAGATTCATTCTTCGTACTCATACGAGGTCAATGCCTCGTCGCTAAAGGCAGCATCTTCTCTGGACACACTAGAACATCGTCGTCGTATCGCGAGTGTATCATTATTTCACAAATTCTACCACACTTCACCACGCGCCTTACATCCTCCCACCTTCACGCATTTCACTGCGCACAGGCCATCCTTTAAACGTCGCTCGCCCAACGTCGCACGCACTGTGGCCTTCTCGTCATCGTTCTTCCTTCGCACAGCTAAAGACTGGAACGGCCTTCCAAACCACATCGCAGCTATCACCGCCTCTCCTGCCTTCATCGCAGAACTAACAAGATTATTTTAGGGGCGAAGCTCCTCTTAGTCTAACCTTGTCACGCGTCAGGCGTCAGTCGTCAGGCGTAACCCGCGTGCCGGGAGGCACGCGCTCGTCCTCTGTGCGTGCCTCCCGGCGCGTGCCTCTCTCTCTCCCGGCGCGTGCCTCTGCTGTCTTGTGAGAGAGAGACAGAGAGAGAGCGAAAGGCGCGCGTTGGCTATGGAAACGCTCTTTCTTAGAGGAACGCTCTACCAGCTCGCAAAGAAGGAGAACGCGCCCTCACCCGCGAGAGACAACGTTGGCGCAGGCAGCGTCTCCAAGCGAGTTTCTTGATTGAGAAATACCGACTGCTCGCGTTGGAGAAGCGTTCACCGGCAACCCATATATATATATATATATATAATATATATATATATATATATATATATATATATATATATATATATATATATATATATATATATATGCACTGGATCTTGACTTGCAATGAAGTGCCGGTGGGAGATTTCACTTGTGCATAGTTGAACCATGAGGATTCGTAGCGTGCGCGTTAACTAAATTAATCCGGAACTCGGCACAATCTACGATGAACCTCCCGAGCTTCGCCCACTCATCATCATTCACTCTGTGGATATGCTGTAATTCTTTGTGGACAACTGTAGTTATTTGTTTTGCCGTTTATTATTTGTATAACCACCCCTTATGTAATACCCCTCTGGCAACCCATATATATATGGGTTGCCAGAGGGGTATGGGTTGCCAGAGGGTAGTAACGCAAAAGGTTAAGGTAAATAAATGAAATGAAATGGTATGATAAGTTCCTTTCTGCGCTTTGACCATATCATAGATTCTGAGCAAAGCGTTCAGAGTGTAGTTGCGGAAGAACGCGAGAGTCTATCCACTGGGCAGTCCGCCAAATTCCGCGTCGACTCAAAGCGTTCGCCGCGGAAGCCCAGGCGCCATCGTCAACGCACGGAGAGCATCGAGTGGAGCGATTCTTCAGGTAGCTCAGAGGAACATGCGTAAAAGAGACGATACAAAGAGGAAGCTGTCACGGCAGTCGACTCATTCCACGACGCGTGTTTTTGAAATATCTGAAGTAAACGCCTCGAGAATTCAATTCGTAAACTGTGCTTGAACTGCTCCAGGAGTGGTAATTTTGCCACGCAGTCTATCACTACGTGAACATTTTTAGGGGCGAAGCTCCTTAGGGTGTGGGTCTGTCCGTGCTCTGTAGTATGTAGTAGTAGAAGGTAGCCACTTCTAGTTCTATAAAAAAAAAAAGTTCCGAAAGTTGTGTCCTAAGCGCGGAATCGAACCAGGGACCCCTCGCTTCTGAACGCGTGGCGCTAGGCACTACGCCACGAAGCGCTTTTTTTTTCTTTATTGACTGACGAATACACACATCACAACACTCTGCTGCCATAAGCTGGCGTTATTCCCCTTTCCACCGCTGCGTTTTCAGCATGCGGCTGAGATTACAACACTTTCATTTTGACAAGGGCATCCATCAACGACAGCAATTCATCGTCGTATCCCAATGTCCGAAACACTTCACGGAGCTTCCTGACATTTTCAATAAAGTAAGAGTTTACTGGTCTCGTATTTATGTCACAATTCCTTACAGCCATGCGATTTCTCCAGATGCTGTGAAGGCCGAGAAGAAAGAACATGTCATAAGGTATACTATACTGTCTTGCCCTGTGGCTAGGTAACGAATGCCATGTGGCGTTAGTGGTAATTCCTTTTTAATAGTCCTCTGCAGAATATCCCAAAAGAAAACCGCACTCCAGCAGTCTAAAAACACATGTTCTATAGTTTCGGGTTTCTTACAAAGTAAACAATGAGTACCCCATGGTAAATAGTGTCCTTTTTCTTCCAGCCACGTTTTTACAGGCAAGGTATTAGTATGTAGCTTAATGAAGAATGTTTTCACTCCGCTTGGTACCATCATTCGTTTCACACGCTTTAGCACATCTTTGCCCTCGCCTTTACTGTACAATAGACGGTACAATGGTTTTGGAAACATAATGTCTATTTATTTATTTATTTATCAGAGTACCCTCAGCGCCCTAAGGCATTACAGAGGGGGGGTTACACAGTACATGATCGGTAAAGACACATTTGCAGGTATCAGGTACAGTAAGAAAGTAGAAAAGAAAAGAAATACAAGCATTCGTCACAAGCTCAGTATTCTTGATGACAACATAGACACAGCATCATAACACGGCGTAGAAGGCAGCGTTAGAGTTCGTGGTTGCAACATCATTGGTAAGGCGATTCCATTCCGAAATTGTGCGTGGAAAAAATGTATTTCTGAACGATTCGGTTCTGCACTTGTATTCTCTGACCTTGTTAGTATGGTCGATTCGTGATGAGATGTAGTGCGGTTGAAATATGTACTTATCCTTATCTATACCTGTTCTTGCATGAAATATGTTATGCAATATTTTTAATCTTAACTTTTTCCTCCGTATTTGCAGCGTCTCCCACCCTAAACTCTCCTTTGCAATGTGTATGTTAAATTGCCAGGTATAACTATTGAGAACAAACCGTACCGCTAAGTTCTGTACCTTTTCTAGTAACTTAATGTCCTTTTTTAACTACGGGTCCCACACTGTGCAAGCATATTCTAGTATAGACCGGAGATTCATGTTGTTTTGTTTCTATCGGGAAGTGTTTTGCGTTTCTCCGCAGAAAGCCCAATACTTTACAAGCTTTAGTTGTTACGTATCGAATATGACAATCCCAAGATAAAGTTTCTGTTAAGAATACTCCTAAATATTTAAATTATTTCACTAATGAAATGGGGTTGCCATTTAAGTTATAATCAATCTCGTGAGTTATCTGCTTCCTTGTAAATGACATCCTTACAGTCTTGTCAAAATTTATGCGCATTTTCCAAGTGTTGCACCATTTAAATAATTTGTCTAAATCGCCTTGCAACAAAACAGAATCATTTGGATCACGGATTATTCTGGACAACACGCAGTCATCTGCGAATAATCGCACAGTAGACGAGAGACCATCACTAATATCATTTAAAAAATTAAAAACAATAAAAATAAATTAAAAACAACAACAAATCATTGCTTAACTGCTTGCGTGCCACAGTGGCCAAATATTCTGTAGAAAAGTGATAGTTCAAAAATCTAAAAGCCACTACTACTTCACGTAGAAATTTACTCGATGCATAACCTCCACCCTCTGTTATCGATACATCAAAGTTAGGCAATGCATTGCTCAATCGGATTCCAATAACTGTTCTCAAGAAGGGATCTGTAGTGTCACGTAAAAACAAAAAATCGGGAGACCAGTTGCTTTACGAATAAGTTCGGTAGCGACAATCCCCCCTGGCTTAACTTATGAAACAAATTGTTTCTACTTGTTCTTTCTGCCACACAAACACAGCGAATACCCTATGAAATTTCTTAAAGCGGAATCTGGAACAGCTGAGGACTTGCATGAGATACGAGAGCTTGCTCACCAAGAAGACTCTGCAAACGGCCGCACAAGCGAATATGGAGAGGTGATGCCCCGCGCGTTTGTCAGTTTGAGTTTTCAACTCCTGCACCTTTCCATTCCATAAATCATTGGTGTCCCGATACTTGCCTAATGGTACACCAAGATAAATCCCAGGTGTGAGCGCCCACTGTATACTTTCAAAGACATGCGGTGTTGCCAGCCACCGACCATGCCACAACCCCACACACTTATTCAGGTTAACGTTGCTACCTGTCATGGCACAAAACTCGCGAATAATTGTCATAGCATTTCTAGCGCTCTCCTTATCCGAGCATAAAACAGCAATATCATCAGCATATGCTAGTAAACGCACTTCACACCCTTCTAAGCTGAAGCCACGCACAGCCGGACTATCAATAATTTTCTTACATGCGGCCTCTAGGTACAAAGCGAACAAAAGAGATGACAAGGGACACCCTTGACGCACCGAGGAGTGCACTTCAATCCTGTCTGTTAGCTCATGATTGATAATGAGGTTGGTCGTACAATTGTCGTAAGCCATCTGAACCCCTTTAAGCGTGACGTGAACGTAGCGATCAGCCCTACGCTCTATGTCAAGCCAACGCCTCCTCTAGAAAGATGCCTGCCACGTGAGCCGAACACCTCCTGCCCTACACTCTCCCTCCTTCTGAGTGTGGCAGCTGGCGATCCTTGCGGTCGCTGCTTGCAACTCACATGTGCGCATGCGCACATTACCACCCCACCCGACGTTCCGCCACCCCAGCCCCATTGAAAACAATAGGGTGGGACGAGGTGCCATCCCTCGGTAAGCGACAACTCGAGGCAGGATGGCTACAATGGAAAAGCAAGCGACACCTCATATGAAACGAAAACGTTGTACACTGCTTATAAGAGACCTCTCATATAACAGGCAAAACCTGCTTTCCGGTACGTGTCCCTTGTAGTGGGGTTCAACTGTATTGCCGTCCTTCTTCTACAGTGGCATATTTAGAGACATTGGGCTGGACACAATGGCACTTGCAATTATTTCTCGAAGCCCAGCTGCTATTAACCGGGTAATCAGGTACGTCATCATCATCATTATCATGAGCCTGTTTAGGTCCGCTGCAGGACGAAGGCCTCTCCCAACGATTTCCAATCCACCCTATCCTGCGCGAGATGGTTCCACTTTATGCCCGCAAACTTTTTAATTTCATCGCTCCATCAAACCTTTTGCCTACCTCTGTTGCGTTTTCCCTCTCTTGGTATCCATTCCGTCACTCTTACTGTCCATCTGTTATCTTTCCTCCTCATGACATGTCCTGCCCAGTTCCACTTCTTTCTTTTAATTGATATAATAATATCGGCTTCTCCTGTCTGTTCTCTAATCCATTCCGCTCGTTTTTTATCCCTTAGCGTTACCCCTACCATTTTTCTTTCCATTGCAGGTTGCGTGCTCCTTAGTTTCATCTCTAGTTTTTTCGTTAACCTCCACGTTTCTGCACCGCACGTTAGTACTGAGACAATGCAGTGATTGAATACTTTTCGCTTTAGTGAGAGCGGTAAGTTTCCAGTCATGATCTCGTAATGCCTTCCGAATGCGCTACAGCCCATCCTTATTCTACGGAGAATTTCTTTTGTAGCGTTAGCTACACTGGCCTAGCCAAGCCCGTTTCGCGCGGCACATCAAGAGCCGTGCTGCGCATGCGCAAGGATCAGTGATGTCACACAGCTTGCGCACCGGAGCCACCGGAGCCAGCACCTCTCGCGCACTCCGCCGCCGGTCTGCGCATTCCAGAGGAGTGACGTCGTAGCCGTGGTAGACGCACTGGCGCCGGCGCGCACTGGCTGTACAGTCGCCGTCTGACACTGCGCTGGAGCCACTGCGCTTCTGACTGGCGTTTGCCAGTGTGGTATAGCCATGGAGAAGGAGAGCGCAAATGCTGCTCAACAGCGCAGAAGAGCGGAGAAGCTTGACTCATCGGATCCCGAAGTAGTTGCCTGGCAATTAGCGGTTGAGCGTAGGAGGAATGAACAGAAGAAGGCTAATCGTGCTGCGGAGACACTGGAGCAAAGGGACGAACGTCTAGCAAAGCGGCGTCGCCAGGAGGCTGAGCGACGTGCCCGACCACCCCTGCAGCAACAACAAAACACCGTCGATGACGTCAAGGCTCGCCGATCGACTGAATATACTGTGAAACTCAGCGAAAGCGCCAGTGCGACTCGGACCTTCCAGACGGACTTCGTAAACAATCCGTTTGGATATGTGTGCGACGTGTGCGAAAGACTATGGCACATGAAAGACTTGGCACCGCTGAGTAGTGCCATGCGTGAAACGTTAAGTTTAGCGGCGGCGCCGCAGTGGGCTGAAACCGTGGCGCGGGTTTGTACAACGTGCAAGAACTTTCTCGTTAAGCAGAAGATTCCACTCTTTAGCGTTACCAATGGGTATCGTTACCCGGCCATGCCGCCAGGTTTACCGGTTCTGAACGATGTGGCCGAACGTTTACTTTCGCCACGCATTCCCTTCGTTCAGATCCGTCGTTTAATGAACTGGAGAAATGGTCAGTTTGGCATTAAGGGACCCGTGGTGAACGTGCCGGTAGACACGGACGAGATGCTAAAGCAGTTGCCTCGCGGCTTGGCAGACGATAAGTGCATAGTGGTGAACATAAAGAGGAGAATGTTTGCCAAGACTACCTATCTGTCGAACATGGTTTCTCGCAATGTGCTTGGACCATGGGTTGAGGTACTGAGAGACTCGCCGCTGTATAAGCACTACGGCATAAACATTGACGAGGGACGTTTGGGAAGCCTGTATAGGGAAGCCGTCGCTCCAGACGAAGACTTTAACGTGGAGGCTTGTCCCGATCTCGCCGATTTAGATGATCCAATGAATGTGGCCACAGCTTTGACATTGGACCAGCATAGTTTGGTGTACGATGCCGATAATACGTATGCCGCGTGTGTGTCATTGGAGCAGCAGTAAGCATGACAATCAAGCTAATCCTAGACAATCTAGAGAACCAGGAAAGCTAAGAATAATCAGCTGAACCTTTGCTAACGCTACGTATATCCTGGCATAGCCGAGCTAAGCCACTGCAACATTTTTTTCATGGGTAGAAATCCAAACTAGAAGAGAAGCTCAGGGGAAGATGGATGCTTGATTGATGAACAAATCGTAAGGTACGATTTAGAACAGAGCATGTCGCAGGAGCCAACGTTTCGACAAGCGGACTTGTCTTCGTCAGGACGGCAACTGCCTTCTCCAGCGTTCGTTTATGTACGCCTTTGCACACTCTCCCCCGTCCTAAGAAAGAGAGGAGGAGAAGAGCAGCATGTGCCAACAATAAAAAAAAAAGCGGGGCGGGGGGGGGGCGGGGGGGTGCAGGGGTAGTTGGGTGATAGGTCTTAATAGCGTGACTAATATAAATGGCAAGAGCGAAAGCTTCCAAAGAATCCGCTTCTTGTACATATCTTGCAAATGCATCGTGTGCCCAGCACTAGAAAGCAGGATGAAACAAGGAACACACACTCGGAACAGAAGTTGCTCCTATGACATGTGCCCCCACAGTCGCACAGCATTTTAATATGACAGGGCATGATTTCGACGAACTCAAACTCATACTCATACTTCAGGGAAACTTCCGCTCGCCGAGGGACAGAAAATACAGGGAATCGTATCTCATATACAGGTTCAGTACTCTCCAGCCTACAGGCATAAGCCTTTCAAAGGGAACCCTTGGGTCCATTAAATACGGTGGGGGGTTAACAAAGACGACAAAAGGTTGAGGTATGCACAAGCTAACAATATTTCTCCCAGAAAGTCTACTTTCAGGTGCTGAGCCCCCATCCAGTTCCAGGAGAACAAGGACGTTAAACAGTGTAGTTACTTTTTCCGGCACGTGTAACCGTTTGACAGGTGGCGCTACCATTCCGAGCATGCGCAGATAAGCTGTGTGTCTTCTTTCTTTTTCGCCGCTGTGCTCTGCTTCAGCTGTTAGTCGGCGTTCGTGTTGTTCACTTCTCCCCTTGTGTCCGTGTCTTGCACGCCTCTTTTGACTATGGACCCTTACCAACTCGCTCAACTTTCTGTCCTTTTCTGCTCTTCTCCTCCTCTCTTTCTGAGGACGGGGGAGAGTGTGGAAAGGCGTACATAAACGAACGCTGGAGAAGGCAGTTGCCGCCCTGACGAAGACAAGTCCGCTTGTCGAAACGTTGGCTCCTGCGACATTCCCTGTTCTAAATCGTATTTTGCGATTTGTTCATCGATTTTTCATGGGTAGGAGTTCCCGTTATTAACTGTCCCAGGTATACATATTCGTTTACACATTATAAGGATTCAATGTTGATTTTAAATTCCTGTTCCTTAGCTAGGCTATTGAGCACAACTTTGGTCTTTTGCCTATTTATTTGTAATCCAATTTTAATACTTTCCCTGTTTAGGTCGTCAATCATGTTTTGTAATTCGTCTCCATCGTTGCTGAAGAGCACAATGTCGTCTGCAAATCTTAAATTGCTTAGGTATTCTCGGTCTATTCGAATTCCGTTTTCTTCCCAGTCTAGACATTTAAAGACTTCCTCTAAACATGCAGTGAATAGCATCGGGGATATCGTATCTCCTTGTCTGACACCTCTCCCGATCGGGATTTCTCTGCTTCTCTCATGTAGGAGTAGTGTGGCTGTGCAATCTTTGTATATGTTGTTTATGGTTTTCCCGTATACGCCAGGCACCTCTTGTCGACGTAGAGCTTCTAGAAGTGCTTGTATTTCTGTCGAGTCAAATGCTTTCTCGTAGTCGATAAACGCCATATAAAGAGATTTGTTATATTCCGCGTACTTCTCAATTACTAGGTTGATAGCGTGGCTGTGGTCCATTTTTTTTTTTTTTTTTGGGCTGCCACCCAGAAAACGCGGGTTCGATGCCGGCCGCGGCGGTCGCAGTTTCGATGGAGGCGAAAATGCCAGAGGCGCGTGTACTGTGCGTTGTCAGTGCACGTTAAAGAACCCCAGGTGGTCTAAATTTCCGGAGCCCTCCACTACGGCCTTTCTCTCCTCTCTATCTTTCACTCCCTTTCCCCCACCCCCACGGACGCTTAGCCGTGCTCCCTACATGGGCTGCAGAAATTAGCGTCCTTTCCTAACCGAACCACGATCATCATCATCATCATCATCATCATCATCATCGTCGTCGTCGTCGAGTAACCTTTCCTAAAACCAGCTTGTTCTCTCGGTTGGTTAAAGTGGAGTATTTCTCTTACCCTCGTAAAAATTACTTTTGTCAATAGCTCGTACATTACTGGGAGTAGGCCAATTGGTCTGTAATTATTTAACTCCTTTATGTCACCTTCCTTGTGGATAAGGATTATATTAGCATTTTTCCAAATGCGCGGTACACTACATGTCATGATACATTTCGTGAAGAGCGATGCAATTTTTTCAAGTACAATATCTCCTCCGTCTTTGATCAAGTCGGCTGTTATACCATCTTCACCAGCTGCTTTACCGCGGGACATGCCTTTGGCAGCTTTTTCCACTTCGTCAGCGGTTATACATGGAATTTCAGTGTCCTCCTCTGATTCTATTTCCGTTAAGGTTGTATGGTCTGTCTGAGAGCTGTACAGTTGAGAGTAGAAATCTCCTGCTACCTTTACTATTTCGTTGAAACTGTTGATAACGTTACCTTGTTTATCTTTTAGCGCATGCATTTTGTTTTGTCCTAAGTGCAGTTTCCTTTTGACCGATTTAATGCTGGTGCCTTTATCCACTGCTTTCTCTATTTTTCTGGTGTTAAAGTTTCTTACATCTCTTTGCCTGGCTTTACTGATCAATTTTATAGTTCTGCGAATTCAATCTTATCTTTCGGCGAAGTTACTTTCATTTGTTGGCGTTTTTTTATTAAGTCCTTGGTAGATTGGGACAGCTTACTGTTTGCTTGCTTTGTTGTTTTACCCCCGACTTCTATCGCGGTTTCAAGGATTGTTTTCGTTATGGTTTTGTTTATATGTTCTAAATCGTCACCGTTTTCGTCTAAAGCCTCGAACTTGTTGCTTAGGGCGACTTTAAATTCTTCGTCCTTCGCTCTGATTACCTCTACATTACATCTTTTTCTAGTAAATAATTTAGTTCTTGTTTTCTTTAGGTTAAGCACAATCTTTTGCCCTTACTAGTCTGTGATCGCTGCATTTTATCTTCCCCACTACTTCTGTGTCTTGAATTATACCTGGTTGTTCGCACATTATAAAGTCAATTTCATTCTTTGTTTCCCCGTGAGGGCTTTTCCACGTCCACTTCATTCTTGTGTTTCTTGAAAATTGTATTCATTATTCGGAGTCGATTTCTTTCGGCAAATTGTACTAGCATTTCCCCGCGGTTATTCCTACGGCCGACGCCGTAGTTGCCAATCGCCCGTTCTCCACTTTGTTTTGTTCCTACTTTTGCGTTGAAATCCCCCATGACTACTGTGTATTGCGTCCGTACTTTCTTTATTATTAATTCGATATCCTCGTAGAACTGCTCTACTTGTAAGTCGTCGTAGCTCGTTGTTAGAGCATATCCCTGGATTATCTTAAGTTTATACCGCTTATTTAGTTTTATTCCACCCTATCCTGAGCGAACCAACTCGCTCAAGATAGGGTGGATTGGAAATCGTTGGGAGAGGCCTTCGTCCTGCAGTGTACCTAAACAGGCTGATGATGATGATGATTAGTTTTATTACGACGCATGCTACCCTTTCGTTAATGCTGTAGAATTCATCTACGTTGCCCGCTATATCTTTGTGAATTAGGAACCCAACGTCATATTCTCTCTTTTCGGGTAATCCTCTATAGCAGAGGACATGTCCATTGTTTAAGACTATGTAAGCTTCACCTGCTCTCCTAACTTCGCTAAGGCGGATGAAGTCCCAACTAACTCCCTCTAGTTCCTCGAGTAGTGCCGCTAATCTAGCTTCGCTGGAGAGGGATCTTGCATTGAACGTTCCAATGTTTAGTTTCCAGTGGCGGCCTGTCCGGGTCCAGTAATTATTACTGCCCTCTGCTGTTTCACAGAGCTGACCGCCGCCGTGGACAGATGTTCTGCAGCTGCTGGACTCTGAGGACGAGGGTTTAATTGTAGACATCGTGTGGGAGGTGGTGGCCAAGTACTTCACCAAGATGGCCAATTTCGTGTTCTGGTGTAGGAGTGAGTCGTAAACGGGAATTGAACGACTGAAAGCCTTTCAGGTGTTCAACCGCGCCAGGCCCCCCTACCGACGTAGTCTCGAGCAGTATAACAAATATACTTAAAAAAAAAGGGGGGGGGGGGGGGAGTGTTGGACGTCGAAGCTGCGACCCTTGGCGGTCCCTGTTGCAGCGGCTCCGCATCGTTAAAGGTACATTTTTTCAAAGCCTTTCACGCGCAATAATTTCTATGCATGTTGCTATTTCGTACAGTATTTGGTCTCAAAATGTTCGCGATTATCTAGTTTTGCTGATCGCGACATCCAAGACGTCACGGCTTCTCAAATCGCTCTGACAGTAAGGTCGGCGGGCGTGGAAAACCGTGTTTTAGCGAGTCGTTTTAACTTCTCCGTTCTGGCTATAGCAGACATGTTTTCGCGTGCCTAGTTCCGCGCGTAGCCCGAACGTTGTAGTAGAAGTTAGGGTAAAAGAAATTATTGAAAACCTTCCACATGGCCCAGCAAACAGAAGTTTTTTTTTGTTTTTGTTTTTTTGCGATGTAAGTGAATATGAAAAAAAAAAGCAAATGGCTGGTGTAACAAATCAGGTACGACCGTTTCCAAAACCACCTGTACCCACTTCCTACTTCTTGTTTGCTATATTCATATTTCTTAGAGCCTTTCATGCTGGAGTACCTTGTATGGCATTAAATTGTTGGTACAGTATAGGTGTAAGGAAACGATGCATGCCTGAAGACCAGATACAAAGTGGACTGTAACCAGCCTGTCTCCAATGTTTGTTATTCCATTATCGCTTTACCACGTTTTAATAATCAGTAGTGCATATATGCTCTTGTTCTCTTGCTGAAACAGTTTGTGGAAAAATAAACGTTTAATTCATTCACTGTATGTATAAAAAAAACCTGCTTTTCTTCTTACATATTGCGAATGAATTACACAATAACTGTCAGCCTCGAACTACAATGCAATGTTCTTGACTTCTCTGGAAATAAACCAGTGTTTATGCCTTGTTTTTCTCTGTGTCTTTATGAGGCCTGGGGTGCAAGTGTACTTGTACTGTTCCAGCTATGTTGTACAAAATACTGGAAAGAAGCACGAACTTCCTTCAGGACAGTAAAAGGCATAATAAAGAAATTACTGCTGTGAAGACCAATATTCTAGTAACCAATGGGCAGGGTATACTACACCACTTTGTTTTTCCACCTTGAACATTAGGACAGTCGCCTAAACAGAGAAATAGACAAGTATGGACCTGTAAGAGAATGTATTTTGCATATGTGCTCTCTCTAAAGTATAAGTGTTTCATTTGTTATAATTAACTTGCCATGTATCTGGGTATGTGCTTATGCTGAAGAAACTTCTGTTACAATATGGTGCCGAAGCATGCAGCGTGTGTGTTTGCTTTGAGGAGGGCTCTTCTTTTTTTTTTGGAGTTGCCTGACCTCTGGTCATCAAAAAGGTACAGTATCATGAGTCGAGTCAGGGCAGCACTGACTGGGTCGCGTTTTGTAAATTCCCTAACAAGCAGGTTTCACTTACAATTACTGCGTTAAGCTGTGCACTTTCTTTATGGGGAAATGGAATAGAACTATCAGAAGAGGTGTGTGGAGTTAAAAACGCAGTCGCAACATGTGTCTGTGTTTCATCTATAGCACTGTTTGATTTCCTTCTAGTGTTTGGTGCTCTTCTAGTTGTCTGAGATGGACTCCTGGTTCATTGATAGACTTTGAGTTAGATTTAGAATCATGTATGTGAATGTAATCCAGTGTGGGTATGAGCACATGATTTCTTTCTCTTCCTTACCTGTGGCTCATACGCACATGTCCATGCAGTGTGCGCCTACCTTCATTTAATCTATTTTCATTAATTACCCAGGCAGTTTGTTTGGTATTTACCATCTTCCCCTGAGCTTCTCTTCCAGGTGGTTAAGTGACTTTTCTGTACTATTATGCTGTGATATGACGTCTGTCACCAAACCCGTGCTATTATGTACGGGGCGCGATCGCCGGAAATAATTCCAAGAACCAACGTCTTGGTTCCCCGAAAAAGATCCCACGAAAGCTTGGACAATAAGATTTGTGGTCCCCTTTAGCACACTAGCAAAACGCCAGCAGTGGTTCAGAGACCGAGTCAGAGCCAAGGGTGGTCAAACAAAACAAATATATTTTCATCAAATAGGCAGGCACACAAACGTACACAACACGGCTTTCACAAACTCAAAAACAGATGGGTTGAAAAGTTATGCAAAGCCAACCAACATGAGCAAGTTCATGCACTGCAACAATGAACAAAACACAAAGAGTCCTATTCACCAAGACACTCGGCGTCTTCTTGCAGGTGGCCTGTCAGCTGGCTCGGCGTCTGAGTCACGCACGACTTCTTGCTTCTTCTTTTAAGTGCGAATGCACTTTATAAGCGACCCTGAATCCGCCGTCCCATAGCAACGGCGCGAGGAGCGGAGAGGAGCGTCTGTAGCAACGGCGCAGCGACGTCACACCCCACGTGACTGCGCGCGCTCCGCCTCCTCACCGCGGTTTGCGCGGGCGCACCGCTCTCCGCGGCGTGACGTCACGGCGCGCTGTGCAGCTGGCGTCGCTGTGCAGCTGTGTGTGTGGCGCCGGCGCGTCAGTCCGTATATAAACGTCCGCCGGCTGCCGCTCGCTCTCTTCTCGCTCGGCTCCGCGGTCGGTGAAGTCTTTCGCAGTATGGATCCATCGCAGGTTGGATCCATCGCGGTAGGAGTTTCCGACCACGATCAACGGTGGCTTCATAGACTTGGCGTTCAGTAGGAACTGTACGGTCCGCGCCGTCTTGCCGGATCCGCTCACCGTACATTTCTCGGATCACAAAGCGCTGGTACTAACCGTGAGCTACAACGATAACACCAATAGGTGCTGATCTGTAGTGACGTGTGTAGAGTGTGTGTGTGTGTGACGTGCTCGGCGATGTGTGCATTTATGCATCTACGAAATTGCGAGGTGTAAATAAATAATACTTCGTGTATAAATGTGTGTGTGTGTACAATGCATCATGACAACACTTTAAATTCATTAATTACACTTTAATCATAACTTACTCCCCCTCATAGCATCACCCCGTGCATTCGCACTTAACCATGTTCACCCTCGGGGAAATGCTTTCTTTTTTACTTGCAACTCTTCAGCTCTCTCTTCGTCTCTTCTTCGTCCCCCTCCTGCGCGGCCCGTGTCCGACCGCTTATATAGTCCTGGGAAAGGGTACTAGAAGGTTCCGTAGGGCCACGTGACCCAGAGCATACATACAATTGGGAACCTTCTCGCCCACTCTCGAACCTTCTCCGTTGGGGGCGCCTCTCTCTCTTTCTCACTGCGCGGGGAGCGTCGGCGTGTGTTCTCCGCTTCCCTTCTCTCCTTACGTCTGTCCCGCGCGCGCGCTCTCCGCGATAAGAAAGCTTCCACAACATTCTGGCCTTTTGTAGGCGCGGCGTGACTTTTGAGTGCCTCTTCCGAGCGCCATTTTTCTTGTTGTTGTTTCGGCCTTTCGGCGCCGGGTTTTACTTCAAAATAGGTACTATTTTGTGACAACGTCTACCTTGTACAACTCTAAACTTGCTGTGTTCTTTTGTTACATTTATTTTTTCAGAAATTTTCCTTATTATTTTTCTAACAACCGCCATTGTGGGGCGAATCGAAGGTGCTGAGCAGGAAACATAATTTCGTTATGTGCTCGTACTCTACCCAGACTGTAGGGGGTGTTTCACTTCAGAATGAAGTCCTGAAGAAGAGGCTTGACATCTGGCGATGATCCGCGTGTACGTTTGGTGGAAAACAGTAGATTTACCAATCTTGCTACGATCGCATCCCTGAAATACTTGCCAGCATTTCTAAAACAGCAGAAAACTGACAGAAGTTTTAGGAATGCAATTCATGTGAGGAAAACATAATACAGCTTTCTAAGAGAAACAACCAATAAACTAGTAGGCGACTAAGAAAAAGCATTGGCAGGGCAGTTTGTTTGGTATTTACATTTGAACTTGATTTGAACTACATTTGAACTTGAGTTTCTAGTATATCCACCTTCGTGCTGTCTTTTACGCTTGGACAAATATGCCAGGAGGAAGGTTGCCCAGTTGAAGACAATCGCACGTCAATAATGTCAAGCGACTGTGAAATTTCTTGCTGCTGTTCCGTACACCAAGCAAACAGTAAACCAGCTTATGTCAAGACTAAACAAAAGGACAGAAAGTTGAGCGATTTGAATAAAGAAATTTGTATCACATTCTCAGAATTAAATTAACAAGGAGGGGTTATCCAGATTGATCCCACAGAAATTGGGCAGCAGTTTGCTTCCAGTTTACTACATCATTAGTGTATAGGCTAACTAATTTCTACAATTCTGCAATAGCATAGACAATTTGGCTAGTTGGAACATATACATTGTAGCAGCGCAAAAGACCAAGGAACGTAAAACACACAGGACGAGCGCTGTCTCGCAACTGAAAAAAAAATTATTTGAGAGAACACACTGGAAAATGAAGGAAACAAAACAACCGAGTGATAACCGGAAATGGGCGAACTAGTCAGTAATCTGAGTATCACTTAACACTACACCTGCTTAGCAAATATGCGAACTCTTTGTCATTTAGGGGACAGCAATCGCTGACTGATACACGCGTCTCCCATTCTTTTTATATGGAATGCTTCTGTTGTCTGTTTGCTCATTAAGTTGTTTCTAACAAATAAAGAACGAGCCCTTGACCCCTTCCCTTTTGAATATAAAGAGAGTATTATATAAAAGCCTGAAACATTTATGGATTAGCTAGTTTTGAACAGTTCCTGCTGTTTTCCTTAGTCCATTGCAACTAATACTGCTGTTTGAACTGAGCTCAACAATATTGCGATACTTTGCTCAAATGTCCACAGCCACAAGTTATATTTTGACCACAACAGATCTTAACATTGAAAAAGCCTGTAACATTTCCAGCCAGAAAGGCTGTACGAGCGCGATAGATGTTCATCAGGGCGGATACGTTTGTATTTAATACAGTCATGTAAATAGAAGGAAAGGGATTTTCCTATCCACCCATCGTTTTAATCTTACCCTCCACCATGAATCCTTGGGCAAACACATGAACATGTATAGCATTTTTAACAGTTTTTTATACTGATTTAAACAATTGCAAAACTATGAAATTATGTCCACGTTTCTACATCTATCTGTGTTTGAAATAAACGCTCAGGCAGATTGGCTCTATGCAAAATTTGGAACAGTGAACTACTGCTATTTGTTAAATTCTGGGTGAGTATGTGGCTGTGCACCTTACTTAACAAGGTGAGCTGATAACTTCTAAGTGTACTTATACAACATACGCTGGTAAGCCAGCTGTGCCACTGATTAAGCCATAAATAGGAAGCTTGTATAATAAGCAGGTCGACGACCAAAGTCAAAACAATGATCTTTGGGATATGTGTAAATTCCTTGTTCACAATGTAATGGTTGGCTGAGCACAAGGTTTTATAAGTGTCATTGAGCACATGACATAATGTTTAGGGCTACACGTGGTAAACTAAGGTGCCAGGTGATCTATTGCTTGTGTTACTTGTCGTTGAGCCTTGCTGTAACGGTCTTTTTTACCGTCATGATACGCTACTCAAAAATTTTTGTAGCCTTTCACAGGTACCTGCAGAAACTTCTGCTTTTTTCAATATATACCAATTTTCAATCAGTGCACAGAATCTTGTACACCACACCCGGAAAATTTTGCCAAGAATGAGGGTCCTACATATTCTCCAAGTGAACTTTGAGGTCAGTTGCTCGATAGAACGTATGCACAATCTGCACAACTAGTTTTCTAAGACCACAAGCTACGGCATTGCTCACACTGTGAATGTGAGAGAAAGCAGCGCGCTTCCAAGTTGATTGTGAATTACCCATGGTTTTGAAGGTAACTGGCAAGTGCAGCACAAATGTGAGGTAATCAAACACAGGAAACACGCTGCTGCAGTGTGTGACAAAGAATTGCAGTTTTAGCAGTGAAGCAGCTCTTGGTCAACCGTATAGGTATGCTGGCATTTTTGTGTGTGCTGCTTGGTGTCACACTGGTGAAGTGGGCTGATCCCACAGGCAGCGTGTAGCATTGCGATTTGCAGAAGACTTCAGGCCTGTGGGGAGTGTATGTGCATGTAATTTTGTGTGGCTTGTTTTTGTGTTTAGCCTGAGCTTAAGGGTGTATTCAGGATAGCCTCAAGGAAGCAGTCCTTCCGGCAACTGTATGACATACCACCGGACAAAAAAAAGTTGATGATGATGATGATGATGATGATGATGATGATGATGATGCGCATGTGTGTGGGTGGTGGCAAGGGGGGGACGTGGGGAGCTGAGAAAACCAGGCAAATACTCATTTTTTTTTTCCCTCACGACATGCATCTTGTATGACTCCTAGCAACTGTCTTGGGAGTGAGGCCACCCCTATAGCTCTGGATCCACCAGTGCTAGTAGTAGAAGCTGTGGGTTCATTCCCCGCAGCCACATCTGCGTACAGATATAACACAGGATGCAAAGAAAGAGAGAAAGAAGTGCACGAGCAATTAGATTGAGGTGCACATTAATAAACGACAGCTCTACATTAATCTATAGTGCTATGTGAGGCACGTTACGACAAGGAAAGGAAGAAAGAAGAACGGACAGCCCGTTTGGGACAAGCACCTCAGTGTAATTAATAGAGCTTCACTGTTCAACTACCTTAATAAAGGGCCAGTGACTTATTCTAGATATGATGCTTTAGTCTGCTTGATTGGTGATATACACACCTGTGTCTGTGATGTGCAGAGTGCCTATGCACTTTGATTCTGCTGTGTATATATTAAGTGGGGTACTACAATAAAGATTAGTTGAACTTAGCAGCTGCCCTGCAAATTTGGTGTATTCCCTTTCTCGTCTTTTCTCGTTTTTGAATTGCATTTATGTGTTGTTTTTTTTTCTAGACTATGAACAAACTAGCCCACAACAGATTCTGATAAGCACCCATGGCTTGACCGTGTCTGTAATCAGGCATTAGGTCACCCTTTTAATAAAATGCTTGGGGCACCTATTCCTTGTGAGGTCGTCTTTAATGGTTCATCCACATATCAAGAAATGATCAAGGTTCATGAACGAGCACAAATGACGAGACCGTAGTGACCGATAGTCCGGGCGAAGCTCGGTAGAGAGAGAGAGATGATGGGCGGAAGGCAGGGAGGTTAACCGGAAAGGAAAATATCCAGTTTGCTACCCTGCACTGGGGAAGGGGTGAAGGGAGACAGAAAGGGATGGAAGAAAAGAATAAAGGGAGAAAGAGAGAGGTCGAATCGCGCACACACACAAGCACGGCATGTGTCATAGACGGTTCACGAGGCCCGTTGCGCGAAAAAACTTGAGCACAGCCTTCGTTGCTTTCTGCTGCGAGACACTGTCTGTCCGGCATTCCAATATGGTTTGCTCGGACAGCGGTCGACCATCAAGGCGTGACAATTCTGCGGCGAGAGTCCGTCGCTGGGAGCAGTACCCAGGGCAATCGCAGAGGAAGCTCGGTAGAAGTCCCAAATAAACACCATAGAACGATTCACTACTCAAACAACCACAACCACGCACACGCCACAAACAGCCATGCTCCGTCACAAAATGCCTAAAAAAAGGTGTACAGGCGATCAAAAAACTCGACGTGGGCAACGCAGGTTGCCTTGCCCGTCTTACTAAAGTTTCAAGAAAAAGCCGCAATCCGCAACCAAGCCAAGCTAAGTTGGGTGAAAATAGCTGTTTCTCTATACAATCCAGTCAGAATAGCGTGCCCTCTTTTGCGACCCGGTCAGAATACTCACTTCCTGCTTTGCCGCGGGACATGTTTCTGACAGCTTTTCTGACTTCGTCAGTGGTTGTACGTGGAATTTCAGTGTCCTCCTTTGATTCGATTTCTACTAAGCTTGCCTGCCTGAGAGCTGTACAGTTCAGAGTAGAAATCTTGAGCTAACTTTACTATTTCTTTGAAGTTGTTGATAACGTTACCCTGTTTATATTTTAGCGCATCATTTTGTTTTGTCCTAAGTGCAGTTTCTAATACATACATTTAAACCGTCAAAACAAGGCAGGCACAGCTCTCCTTGGAAATTCAAAGAAAGCATAAATCTTCCAGCAGAGCACAAAATACAACTGCGAGACGGACGGCCGATAGCACTGGAACCCAAGTGAGGCGCTCACAAACCGTAAAAGCAAAAAAAGAAAAATAAAGAAAAAAGAAAAGAACATTGCCATGCAGAACTGCGACATCCGATCTCTCGGACATTTTTAGCATGATCATTTGTACGCGACATATAGTATGGACTATGTGTAATATTCTGTTATTAAAAAGTATCATCACAAAAAGTTGAATGAAAGAACTAGACGCAAAAATTTTCTTCGCTGCTGAAGAAGTTTCCAACCTAAATCATTCTTAATGCGGTTTACGCTGGTATTCAAGTTATAATTGCCACTGACAAAACATTAAAGTTTATACCCTGAAACGTTTAAATTAGTTTGGCCATGAGCGTCCCGCAGTAGTGTGCACACGTATTTAAGCATAGGTCGGACACTAGTGACATACAGAGATCCTCTAAGGCATTTGGGGCAGGTTTGAAATTACGTTCATTGAAATCTAACGCAACACTAGCCCTGCCAGTTAGATAGCCTATGTGTTTATTGCAAGATACGTAGAATTCGGGACATCGCTCCACTAGCGCCATCTGTCAGCGGCGGATGCAAGACTCAATGGGAAGTCGCCCAATAGGAAATGATATTTAAGAAGCTACTACAGTGCAAGGACACAGTAATCGCTTAAATCAGTTCATACATATCATGTACTAAATATAGTGCTGCGTATAGCAAACCTCTTTACATAGCCGTTACAGACCACGAGAAAGCGTTTGACTCTACAGAAATACAAGCACTTCTAGCAGCTTTACGTTGACAATGGGTAACTGACGTATACGTGCAAACCATAAGTAACATCTACAAGGATTGCACAGACACACTACACCTACATGAGAGAAAAAAAATACCAATAAAGACAGGTGTCAAGCAATGAGATACGAATTCCCCGATGTTATTCACTGCATGTTTAGAGGAAGTGTTTAAACGTCTAGACTGGGGAGAAAGGGGAATTAGATAGACGGAGAATATCTCAGCAATTTAAGGTTTGCAGACAGCATTGTGCTCTTTAGCAATGGTGGCGGCGAACATGATTGATGACCTAATCCGGTAAAGTATTAAAATTGGACTAAAAATGAATAGGCAAAAGACCGCAATTATTCTCACCAGTCTATCTAAAGAACAGGAGCTCAATATTAGCAACGAACCCTTAGATCGTATGAATGAATACGTATACCTGGGACAGTTACAAACAGGAACGCCTACGAAGAAAAGCAAATCCTCCGTAGAATAAGGATGGGCTGGAGCGCATTCGGAAGGCATTACGAGATCATGACTGGCAACCTGCCGCTGTCACTAAAGCGAAAAGTATTCAATCACTACATTCTTCCACTACGGTGCAGGAACGTGGAGGATAACGAAAAAACTAGAGATGAAACTAAGGAGCACGCAACGTGCAATGGAAAGAAGAATGATAGGGGTAACGCTAAGAGATAAAAAACGAGCGGGATGGATCAGGGAACAGACAGGAGTAGCTGATATTATTATATCAAATAAAAAAAAAAAACAAGTAGACCTGGGCAGCACATGTCATGAGGAGGACATTAGTTAACAGTAAGAGTGACGGAATGGATACCAAGAGAAGGAAAACGCAACAGAGGCATCAAAATGTTTAGATGGAGCAATGAATTCAAAAGTTGGCGGGCATAAAGTGGAACCAACTCGCTCAGGATAGAGATCGTTGGGAGAGGCCTTCGTCCTTCAGTGGACTTAAAAATAGGATGATTATTATTATTATTATTATTATTATTTGTTCTACCCTCTCTAGAAGAACGCCCACTTTGACGACGTAGGATTCATGAATGAATGCAAAAGAGAAAATACAAAAATGTTTGTTTTGTAGGGTTTAACGTCCCAAAACCAGTTCTGATTATGAGAGACGCCGTAGTGGAGGTCTCTGGAAATTTAGACCACCTGGGGTTCTTTAACGTGCACTGACATCGCACAGCACACGGGCCTCAACATTTCGCCTCCATCGAAATGCAGCCGCCGCGGCCGGGATTTGATCCCGCGACCCTCGGATCTGCAGCCGAGTACCATAGCCACTAGACCACCGTGGCGGGGCAGAAAATACAAAATGATCATAATTATGCATTCGGAGGTCTCGAAGTAGCAACCACCGGGGAGAACTTCCTAACAAAATATAAACGAAGCCTTCGCAAACAGTGAATGTTATTTCGTAGAATTTCTAAAATATCAACAAAAACAAAAGAATGGGGAAGAGAAAAGGACAATAAGAATCAATATACGGTCACCATGACAGTTTCAAATGTACAAAAGAAAGAATGGTAAAGAGGTCACGAAAGTGACCACAAAGATAATCACGGAAATTGAAACAAGGTTCAATGTCACAACTAGCAACGAATGAGTGAATGAACTTATCAACATCTCGACTAGTGTGATTTCCAGGTAAAAGAAACAGCAAACCCTCCGGGCCACCTTGTAACGCTCTGCAGCCAAGTCCTGACCTGCCAAGTTTTGACCAACGACGAGAAAAGGATTACACAGACAGAAGGAAGAAAGGTGCTCACATCTTTCCCACCCATTTAGTTCTGGCTAGCGTTCTCTGCCGAGACCTATGTATCGCGATGGCAATAAATATGAAACAATAAGCTGAAAAAAACCAGTCAGTTCTATCGGTACTTTCATGTCACAAATTGGTGCCCACGGGCACGCTTAACGAGTGTAAGCATGTCGGCTCCCAAATAGACGCATCCTAAAATTCACAGGTCAAGCTTGTTACTAATAATTCTAACCGCACGCATTCGCCGCAATAAAACTACAGCTCTTAAAACGCTGGCGATAAGGTTCACGTGTTCGATAAGACGGTTCAGAAGCACGCTTCGGCTGTCGCGCAAGGAAAAAGGCCCACAACGGGCGTTGCACCGTTTAAAATGTGTGTTACCTGGTTTGAAACTTTCACTGCTTTGCGCCAAGGCGCCATAATTTCCTCATCGCGGATCTTTCGACGTTCGAATCGGCTTATCCAATAAATTAAGCTTTCACCATCACTTTGGCTCGGTTTTAGGTAACGTTGCAAATGGAAACTTTGAGGGACACAATATTGCATAACAGCTGTCGAGAATAGCGCCGGTGATGCAAGAAGGCGGAGAGTGCCAAAGGAATGTGTTTACCTTGTTGTGCGATTAAGGAGACGATCTTTGTTTATGCGAAAAACTGCGCTGTGATGTGTGAAGCTTTCAAGTGCGGAGCGGCAAGGTCGCGTCCATATCGAGCTACATTTTGTTTCCGAGCGGCGATCGTTGAACCGAAAGAAAGGGCGTCACGGCCGCGCCGTGCGCAAACCCTGAGTCAGACGAGGGAGGGAAACTTGAGCTCGCCTCCTCCCTCGCGAGTGATGTCAGCGGGGCGGGAGGAGGCCCTCTGGGCCCCTATATGTCGCTGGCCGTGCCTCGGAGTGCCGTGTGCAAAGTGTTAGAAAAATGGAAGGTCCGCCAGCCGCCGCAGCACACGCTCACTGGGTTCTGCTGCGAACTGCCTAAGTGCGTCCACTGCGAGACCGACCAAGCCGCCCGTTGTAAATCTCCGAGGTAAGCCACCGACGGATTACCCTCCTGTGTGCTCGGCTGGATTATTTGGTCGCCACGCAAGACTGGATTAGCGAGAAACATTACCGTCGTCGGTGCCGGTAAGCACGATCGCGGCTTATGAGGCGGCGTAGATGGAGGCTGGCTTCCCCAGTTTCAGGCAGCTCGGCACTGTCGTGTAGGTGTGCGAAGCTCTGTAGTTGGTGCGCTAGGTGTAAAGCGATAGCGCGAACTCCCGGGCCTTGTGCGAGGAGTCAGAAATAGCCCGCTGCCTGAGTCACCCCGCTTCGGAGCTGGCCACAATCCAGGGCGGCCGAAATAGCGCAGTGTGACGGTGGTGGGACGCTTTTGCGTGAAACCGTGGGTTCGCCAAGCACGTTTTAACAACGTCTTGGAAAGAATCAAACGCGAGGGAGCGCTTGAAGGTTCAGTTTCCTTTAGTAGGGCAGCTTAATCATCGCCGTCATTTGATTTGGTGGTGCAGATGCCTTTCAAGCCCGTTGAGCATGCCAAGTGCCCAAAGTGCGGCAAGTCCGTCTACGCCGCCGAAGAGATGCTAGCCGCTGGCAACAAGTGGCACAAGACCTGCTTCGTTTGCGGTGAGCAACCTTTTGAATCGGCTAAGTGATCGACGACGGTGGTGAGCAACGAGGTTTCGCGACTGCAGGTCTCTGCCACAAGCGGCTCGACAGCACCAACGCCAGCGAGCATGCGGGTGAGCTGTTTTGCAAGCAGTGCTATGGGCGCAAGTTCGGACCCAAGGGCTACGGCTTCGGCGGTGGCGCCGGCTGCCTCTCGATGGACAAGGGCGAGCACCTGGGAAACACCGAGTGCGCCATGAGGTACCATTGATTTTGCTATGCAGGCCGCTCGACTGCTACTTTGTCTTTCTATTTGCAGCAACAAGCCACACGACCCGACCTATGGCTAAGCGTCTACCACCGAGCGACGGAATCCAGTGATGCACTTGTGTAGTTTTCTTTCACTCCATCGTCACACATCTAACGACTGTCGTCGGAGTGCGCAATGCGAACCTACGTAACCCTCCCAAGCTTGACAGAACTAAATTTCAAGAGGCCTCACCGATTCGATCTTTAACGTCCCGTGTTCGCTGCAAAAGGCCTGCCATACAATTGTGGGATAAAATATAAACTGCCTCCTTATTTCGCTTCACTGTGCTCATTCCATAATGGAAACAAGCGGTGCTCTTTTTGTACATGTCACCACCTTACGTTTCGGGCTCCTCGTCACGAAGCGATTATCTAGTCTCGAAACAGCTTTCTTTGACGCTGCTCAGTTAGCAGGCCAAGTGCAGCGTTGACTTGAAAAGTGCTAACGAAAACTGCACCTCCAGGATTGAGGCGCGTTGTTGTGTTCGGTCTTGTTATTAAACCAGTATCAAATGTTGTTGCTACTTCACGATTTAAATTTCACCTGCAATAAAGATTCGTATGACGTGTCAAATCTGTTTCTCTCAGTTCTTCCTTTTCAAAAGTCTGTGAATGTGCGCTATACAAGCTGCGCGGTCTGTGGAGCACATTTTTGTTCCGCTGGCGCCGAATCGATGGCGCCAAAGAATTGCTATCTGAAAAGTGTGCTTATTTGGTACGAGCTACTAAACTAATCTCCTCAAAGCACCGAACGTGCCGCAGTCATTAACGAAATTGATTCCTCGCGATGCAAGCGATCTTTCCGAGTGTCAATAGCGACGGCGTTAACCAAAATATCGTGTTGCTCGTGTGCGGTGATATGGAGACTAACCCGACATTGAAAAACATTTGTCCGAATTACTCTCAGGACAGACTTAGCCGAGAGATATCAAATCTTTCCTCTGGGGTTGCATCCTTCGAAGAACGATTAGCAGCCCCGAAGTTGCACCGCGGTGTAACTACAGAAAAAGGCGCAACTGACCTACGAGAGACTGTTAATCAATGTGGCCGCAAAAACGAGGATTTATAGGACAGCTCTCGCGGAAATAACTTGCTCATGAAAGCTCTGCCGCCTTCTCACGGTATGGCATCACAGACGTGGACGACATTCACTCACTTGTCGAACACTTTGATCCCAGCAAAGCGGGAGGGCAGGAATACCACACTTCGTTAAGGTACTCCAAATCATTGAGCACGGGAAGCCTGCCGCAAAACAGAAGGTGGCACACGTTGTGGGCCCTTGTGAACTGGTCGACAGTTACAGCACCTATGTCTCTAACAAGTATACTCTGTAAAATATTAGAGCGCGCCTTGTGCAGTAACATAACCAACGGAAACCTTCTTAATCCAAAACAGCGCGGTTTCAGACAAGCCGGCTTTCCTGTATAACAGAATTCCTTCACGAGGTCACAGGACGATTTCTCGTGTGTTCACTTGGTATTTGTAGCTTTCGGGACCTTGTAGATCACAGACTGCCTCTATGTAAGCTACGCTGGTTTAACATCAATGGACATGGATTCAGGAATACTTGTCCATGCATTCCCAAGTCAAGGGCTAAGGGAAGCCCGTCTGGTCGGCATGAAGCATATTCGAAATGATTGAAGAAATATTGTTTCGGTTTCCCCACGGGAGCCTTGTTCATAATAACAAGTGGCAGGGCTTGTGCCCTATTTATGCGCAGTTTAAGACATGATTAAGGCATTTCGCATACGTCGAGGGTAGAGTGCCATCGTTGCAATTTAGTGTGCGTCGTGGTCTGGATGATTAAGGAATCAAGATACAGACGCGCAGAATCTCATTAAGTGGACTTCATCATACTTGAGCAACAGACAACAAATTGTGGATATTAATGGTTGTCATTCTCGGGTGCTTACTGTTAGCTCTGGTGTACCGCAGGGTGGTGTAGTGGGGCCCTTGTTGTTTTTAATTTATATTAATGATCTAACAGAGAGTATTTTAGTATCAGTAAAACTGTTCGCAGATGATTGTATTATCCTTAAAGACATAACTTCTACCAGAGACCAAGATTTGCTCCAACAAGCACTTAATAACATAAATTCTTGGTGCCACTCTTGGGACATGCAGTTAAATGTAGAAAAAACAGTTTTATTGAGAATCACGAGAAAAAAGGTCCCAATAATATTTGAGTACCACTCGAGTGGCATTCCTATTCAAAGAGTTGGCAGTTACAAGTACCTTGGAGTCACTTTTACCGACAAATTAACGTGGACTAAACATATTACAGAGATATGCACGAAGGCATTTAAGAAGTTGTGCTTCTTGCGTAGAAGGCTACGTTATGCTTCTCCTCAAGTGCGCTTGCTTGCTGTAAACACTTACGTGCGATCGAAGTTAGAATATGCGTCACAAATTTGGGATTCTCATACATTAAAAGATATTAATCAGCTTGAAATGATTCAGCGCAAGGCCATTAGATTTATCTTTAATAAATATAAGCGAACAGATTCCCCTAGTACTCTCATGACTGAAAACAAAATATTTTCTTTACTTTCCAGACGAAAGTTTCATCGCCTAAAATTTCTACATAACATATTGGCTGGTAACTTGAATGTAAACGATTTGCCATTCCTTCGTCCTATTACAATTCGACAAACAAGAAACACTAGACCTCATACATTGAAACCAATTTACGCTAAAACTAAGGCATTTAAAAATAGTCAAAAGAAGAGGCGTGCAGGACACGGACACAAGGAGAGCAGTGAACAACACGAACGCCGACAACTGATGCACAGCACAGAGGCGAAAAAGAAAGAAGACACACAGCTTATCTGCGCATGCTCGGAATGGTAGCGCCACCTGTCAATCGGTTACACGTGCCGGTCTTCGCGAAAGACAACCCCTAAGGCTTTCTATCTCCTCTCTGTTTAAGCTAATCGACGGCTGACTCACGCATGCACTTCCACTAATACTGATATGCCAGGCCTCAACCAATAAACGCGTATCTTCGTTCTTATGCCTGTACAGGATCTCGGTTTTGTCTAACTCGGGCATGCAGCTACAGACCTGGCAGTGCAAAGATAGATTAGACGGCGTTCCACCCGATAGCGACCTTCTATGTTCAATTAATCTTTGATTAATACAACGCGTAGTTTGCCCTACATAAAAACGTCCGCGCCTAAAAGGAATCTTATAAACTACACCCATGAGACAGTCGGTGAAATTATTCTTGGCTAGGTGCTTAACCGGACAGATATCCGTTCGCTTCTTACCTTCCATCTGCTCATTTCTTCTATGCACGGCAGCACAAACCCTACCTAACTTATTGGGAGCCGTAAACACAACATTAACCCCATATTTACTTGTGCGAAACTGCGTGGATATACGGAATACTCACGACCTTTTTCTTGTTAATGTTACTCTCTGCTACAGCTTTTGTTCCGGTCGAAATCGACTTCTTAAGACGCTCAGCTAATGTGTCTATGGCTTGTCTAGGGTAACCTGCATCTAAGAGGCGCTCGACCTGCGCATTAAAGCTAATGGTCAAACGGTGCACGCAAGACTTCGATAAGGCTGACTTTAAACAGGACCAGACTATTCCGTTTTTTACTACTTTCGAATGCTTGGAGTCAAAGTTTAACAACGGCTTAGATGCTCTAGGGGAATACTGCCAACACACGTGATTCTGCTCAAATGACAACGAGATATCTAAAAATTGTATTACGTTTCTCTCCGGTAGTTCTTTCGTAAACCTTAGACCATCCCCATTAAGTTTAAATTGATCGCTTACGTAGGTGACGACGGATTCAAAATCATCCTTACTACAAAGTACCAAGTAATCGTCCGCATACCGAAATACCCTAATGATGCGGTCCCCTAAGGCCTCTTTTAAACGGCAGTCAAACTTGCTCAAGTATAGATCACTTAGAATAGGGGCTACCTTTGAACCTATACAAATCCCTGACTTCTGCACAAACACGCCTTCCCTGTATCCAACTTCTGTTGACGTTAAGTACATGGAGAGAATTTCTAGAAAGGTACCTGTGGAAACTCCGCATCTATCTATGAAACCGGACTCCTGCCCTTGTTCATGAATACATTCTTTCACGCAATTTAGTAAACCTTCATGCGGCAACGAGTAATACAAATCTTCCACATCCATGCTAAACGCTGTGCAGTGGCCAGGATTTTCCTCTGTTAACGACTGAACTAGAGCCTGAGAATTACGTACACGGAAGGGGTCAGAAAAACTTACGGATGTTAAGCACTTCTGCAAATAGCTAGCTACACAAACTTGCCAAGTCCCTGACTCTGATACAATCGAGCGAAACGGAATTTCTGGCTTATGGGTTTTCGCCGAGAAAAATAATTCTAAAGTGAGCAGTTTTGCCTTTTTAACACTGGAAGCTACATTATCTAGATTATGTTTCAACAGGAGATCGACAGCTCGTTGTTTTACTACAGAAGGTTTCAGTTTCACAGGTCTAAAATTCTTTTCAACAGCTGCTGAGGCTTTTTCAGAAAAAGTGCTATTCGGCATTATTACAAAGCAACCTTCCTTATCAGATAAAATAGGTCGAAGCTTATGTTCCACACAGTAATTTACAACCGGTCGGATAGGGTCAGAGGCCTTAACGAGATCGTTCGAATGCTTGATGCCGGCGAAGCAATCTGAAATACATCGAGACCGTTCAACTTCTGGAATAACCTTAGTTATCGATCGAGGTAAGCTTAAAACGTCAACTTCTTTTAGGTTAGGATGAAAACAGTACTTAGGGCCTAATGCTAGAATTTTCTTGTGGTTCTCGTCCAAAACGGCGTCTCCGAGAATCATTACCTTTTCCGACGGCGATTTAGTAGAAAAAAAATTCCTCTTACTTTGCAGTAGATCCGGTAGCTTCGTCCTCCACAAAAAATCCGCCATAGCCACAGTAGCTGAGCGTCTTAAGAAGTCGATTTCGACCGGAACAAAAGCTGTAGCAGAGAGTAACATTAACAAGAAAAAGGTCGTGAGTATTCCGTATATCCACGCAGTTTCGCACAGGCTTAAGAAAGTGGGAAGTAAATATGGGGTTAATGTTGTGTTTACGGCTCCCAATAAGTTAGGAAGGGTTTGTGCTGCAGTGCATAGAAGAAATGAGCAGATGGAAGGTAAGAAGCGAACGGATATCTGTCCGGTTAAGCACCTAGCCAAGAACAATTTCACCGGCTGTCGCATGGGTGTAGTTTATAAGATTCCTTTTAGCTGCGGACGTTTTTATGTAGGGCAAACTGCGCGTTGTATTAATCAAAGATTAATTGAACACAGAAGGTCGCTATCAAGTGGGACGCCGTCCAATCTATCCTTGCACTGCCAGGTCTGTAGCTGCATGCCCGAGTTAGACAAAACCGAGATCCTGTACAGGCATAAGAACGAAGATACGCGTTTATTGGTTGAGGCCTGGCATATCAGTATCAGTGGAAGTGCATGCGTGAGTCAGCCGTCGATTAGCTTAAACAGAGAGGAGGTAGAAAGCCTTAGGAGTTGTCTTTCGCGAAGACCGGCACGTGTAACCGATTGACAGGTGGCGCTACCATTCCGAGCATGCGCAGATAAGCTGTGTGTCTTCTTTCTTTTTCGCCTCTGTGCTGTGCATCAGTTGTCGGCGTTCGTGTTGTTCCCTGCTCTCCTTGTGTCCGTGTGCTGCTCGCCTCTTCTTTTGATTATGGACTGTTACCAACTCGCACAACTTTCTGTCCTTTAAAAATAGCTTCTTTCCCAAAACTATAGAGGACTGGAATAGACTTCCAGACTCAGTCATGTCGCCACACTTCGTTCAGGCTCTGGAAGAGCATATTTCTTGCTAGATTAAATGTTTTCTGAGTGCTGAATTTGTTTCATTTCACCATATATGAGTGTTATTATTTTTTATGCACCCATTGTTTCTTTGTTCTCAAGCCTTTATTGTTCTGTATTATTTCTAGTTGCACCATTGCATGTATTATGCCGTTTTGCTTTTTTTATGTGTACTGCCCCTCCTGCTTGGGCCAATTGGCCTGCAGTATATTGAAATAAATAGTTGCGTTCCTTGGCAATCACACGAGCTTTCTCCCAGTGTGTGGTTGCGCAGTGTTCTGCCTGGGCATTCGACGCAAGACTTTTTTTCTGGACGTCATTCTGTTGAAGGCTCGTCTTAAAGTTGCCGGTCTCTCCCATGTGGAGGTAGCAAACAGTCCGCACACGGAACCTGGGAATCTGTCCTTTTCAAGAGGGTCTTTCAAATGCACAATCTCGTGCCTTAGGGAAAGAATGTGCGCAGCCTGGACGTCATACGACCGCACGACGCGTGCAAGGGTCTCACACCTGGGACGTATGGTATCGGAGCGCGTCTTTTTTTACGAGTCCCGGGCAGGTCGCGATCCAGCTGGCGCCCTACGGAGTCACCCTTCGCGCAAGCGCATTATCCGCCTCGAGGTCTTTTGTGCACACGTCTCTTGCCCGAAACGTCTGCACAATAGCACACGTTTCCTTGCGTTGCATAACCTGTACATTTTAAGTGTGTGTAAAGTATCTGTCCAAGAATGCTCTCGTCGGACTGCTTGCATCTCAGACTGGAATTCAGTCCCTGGCTGAACTAACAATATGGAAGAACGCGCAAAAATTACTCCGTTGTTTCACAAAATGATTTAGCAGGTGCGGTAAATCACAAATGCAAATAAACGCACAAGAGAACTGTCCACATGTGTTTCACACACACACACAAAAAAGCGTATGTCACCAGCGGCTTATATTGAAATTGAAATTGATTGTTATTCAGGTGTTCAAATATGCTTAGGAAAGAGAGGACTAAAGGCATTAAAGGGGCACTGACACCAAAATTTCGCTGCTAAGATAGCCTGCGAGATCGATTTTCGTGGACATACAGATGTCATCTACGAAATCTTAATGGAGAACACAGCTCCGAAGATAATTTAAATGAATATTGAAGTTCGCATGCGCAATCGAGCGCTAGACGCCGTACATCGCGACATCGACAGCAGCAAAGGTGACCTGAAGGGGACCCCCAACTTCCGCGACGTCACCACGGCAGCCGAGCTCCGACAAATGATGACGTCATAGCCGCCATTGCTTATTCGCTGCGGCTGCGTTAGTAGACTGCCGGCGACGCCAGACCTCAAGAAAATAGTTGCCACCGAACAGCGATGACAGCAACAGCGACAACAACGCGCAGGACGTGCGACAGGCGAAAGAAAACGAGCACGCGGTGGTTGTCGTGCGGAAGTGCGTCACAGTTATGTGTGCTCACGTGTCTGAAGTCGTCTACACCATCGCGAGCGCTAGATGGCGCCAGTTTCACCGGGCGCCTCGTCGTTTTTTGAGCTCTCCCAAACCAAAACTGAAACTAGTGGGTAATAAACAGGCCGTAAATAATTATCTGACGCGCGCTGGAGCAAATGATGTGCCGTGTTATGGCTAACAGGTCCCCAGCTACGTATTGCAGAGAAAAAACAGCAGACGAAAATTTTGGTGTCAGTGCCCCTTTAACGCCTGACGGTGTCTCAAAACATTCTCCGTTGTACACCGTTTCCGAATATAAGTACTTCGGGATATTCCTCACACTACCCATATGTTGGCACGTCGAATCCCAACATGCCTTTGTATGTTGGGATTCTTATGGCGTAACACGAAGCTGTTTCCTCAACAGGCCTTCTTTAAGCGGTGTTCACACGGGGGATTTCTCCGTGGGGGATAAAGGCGGAGCCAAGTGACGTCAGCCGGCGAGGAGAAGTCCCCGAACAGGTCTCTCGCTCACACGGGCAAAGCAACCGGCGGGGGAGGCCAGTGTTACCAGACTACTACTGTGCCGGTACTCACGGCACCACGAAAGTAACAACGCGCTTCCAGCGCGCGGAAATCAGTGGGCATAAACACTCGGATTTTGTCTTGGGCCTGAGAGGAACGGCCAATCGTGTAAACAAGCTTTTAACACGTGCACTGCTGCCTTTCGCAGAATGTCTCACTCACAAGTTTCGCGCAACAAATGTAGACGCGGCTCTCGCCAGCAGGAGTTCCCGTGTTTTTATAGCTTCACAGACGTCTTCATGCAGACATTTTTGGCGAAGTTGTTGGCACCCGCTCTTTCAAAATTGTACACAGCTTTTCGAAAATTCAATTAAGTATTCCTCCACGTTGGTCGGACTTCGGTCAACTGCAAGTACAGTATTTTGTTTTTGTTTTTTGTTTCACGTGCCTCGGCTGAGAATGGAAGCAATCTGGCCGCTTGATATCGGACAGCCGTCCACTGAAATTTTGGAGTGCGAAGAATCTAATGCAGACCGCTGCTGTCTTCATCAGGCAGGATCAATCACCAGTTTAGCCATACCCCGCCTCCCCACCCCCTTGAAAAAAAAAAAGAAATACGCCGTCCTCTCAGCCGCAAAGAAAACTGAGGCATCAAAAAATAATAATAAAAAGGTTCTTGCAGTCCGTGTAAACACCTTTTTAAAATTTAAAATATATGCATAACGTCGGCGAGTCGGCACTAGTGTATATATACTAAGTTTGTGTTCAATGCCGATCATTTTTCTCGCCTTTAGCAGCAAAATATTTCTTCTTCACAACGCTGAAGTTGCGTATCACGAGGGGATCTTTCTAAATGAGAGTCGTGCAGTTTGGGGGAGAAAACGGCACTCTAGCAGGCATCTACCCAATTCTTTCGGAGAGATCTTTTATTGCTTTTCACCACCAATACGGCACAAAAAGCACTCGATGATTCCTTTAAATCTTTCAAACAAAACGGGCGAGGACCAGATGCTTATCGAATTCATCATTTCGAAATAAATAAATAAGTAAATAAATAAATAAATGGGGCAGTTAAACATCACTAGTCGTGGTATGGCTCCGTAATCGGAGGTGGTGTACTCTTCCACGAGTAAAAAAAAATATATCCATCATCGGTAAGTTTCGTCAACGCTGTGCCCGCAAGCGGAACGCATATTTGGAAAGGTCGCCGTGACCGTGTCCACTGCTGCAGCTACGGCCAGCGTGTCCGCGAGGCTATTGTTGCCAAGCGCCAGCTCAAAAATTCCACCGTCTCCCCCGCCAAGCGGGGAGCGTTTGTTCCGCTCGGTCAAAAGGTCCCCGTCTCCCCGGGGATGAGCGGGGAGGCCGCGTATGCTCGCAAAACCGTGACGTTGTTGTCACGTGATACGCAATCCCCCCTTCCGCGGCGGGGAGAAATCCCCCGTGTGAACACCGCTTTAAGAGCCGCGTGAGACCAATTTTTCGGTATGGATGCACTGCATTCTCACGAGTACCGATCGCGACACACTTGATAGAGTTGAGAACATATAGCAGCATAGCAGCAATGTACGTTATCGGTAACTATGAAAGAAACCTGAGCATGACTACACTAAAGAAACATTAAAATGGGAGCCTTTAGAGAAAAAAAAAGTAAGGCAAGCTCTGCGCTTGGAGCTTTTTGACAATATATTTTGTGGCCGCATTGGAATAAACCGCAATCAGTACATTTTTCAGCCGCATTATATATCCAGACGAAAAGACCATGAACTCGATGTTAGAGAATATAGTTGCAGAACTAATATTTTTAAAAGCACCTTTTTCCCCCAGATCAATTTCATAATGGAATCGATTGCCTGCTACCAGAGTTAGCATATTGGATAACGTAGCTTTTGCAGCTGCTCTTTGAAATCTCGTTCTGTCTTCGTCTGCAGTTTGATTGTGTACATAGTTCTTGTTACGTAGTTTTTCTTTGTGTCGTTACTTTATTTTTCTCTCTCTGTCTAAGAAAGTTTACATTTATGTTGGTGATGCACAGTGAAACACATATGCTCTACTTGTACTTGTGTGCTCGTGATTGTGTACTGATGTTTGTTGTAATGTATGGCGCACTTTTCATTACGGTTTTTGTAATGCGTTGTTTATTGTGGACCGCCAGAAGTTGTTCAAACGGCTCTGTCTTACTGTAATGCCGGAATGGCCCCTGTGGGTACGACAGTAAATAAATAAATAAAACATCGAAGGAGTTTCTGGAAACTGAGCTCATTACATTGAAACTACAATTGCAGCGATAGAGAACGCCTTCAGAGGGTGGGAGCTGTTAGGATCAGCGTAGCCCCCCCTCCCCTAAATGTTGTGGAGGCAGGCTACAGGCTACTGCCTGTAGCCTTCCTCCACAACATTTGGGGGGGGGGGAGGGGGGGCTCGAAAAAAACCGTGGGGAACGCGTACTGACGGCGTTCCCACGGATGGACATCGCGGCGCAGTTGTCTCGGAAGAGACAATCGCATTGTTTTGAATGCTGCCGCAACGGCCAGGTTCGCCGCTTGCTTCGAATTTCAAAGCAGCCCGCAAGGAACACTGGTGCAGTGACGCACGCGTGAAGCTCCCGGAATCCGAGGACCGTCAGTGTGGGTCGTGCGGTGTGTGTGCGTGCGCACGTTTCTGCCGCTTTTGTGACACGAACTTCTCGGCCGCACCAACGCAGCGGGAGTGGCGCAGCAGCGCACAGGACACTGACGCCTTCTGACAGCAGGTGGACCTATGGCTGCCCCAGTATGAGAAGGCGCCAGCGTGTCGTGAAAAGGACGGGACCGGGAAGAGTGCATTTATTTGTGCTGTTGTTTTCGTGAGCCTCTTCGCCGGACCGCACCTTTTATTCCGTCTCCAGGAATCATCTGCTGCCACTCGGGTCCCGTCAACCCGTGGCGCAGAGAAGCAGCGAAGGCGGGGCATGACCTCCTCCCTTCGAAGGCGGAGACGACATTTTGATTGGACACCATTGTAAATAATACACGCGCTCAAGCAGCTCCCATCATCATCATCGTATCTCTTCTTAATCGTCTTCGGTCTCGGAGTCCGCTCCTTGTAACAGCAGCCCTTTCTTCGAGTCGGGATTTCGATCCGCCGACCCTAAAGCGTGGAAACCCGGGGAGACGGCACGGCCACGCCAAAATCCTAACAGAGCGCATAAGAACAATAACCCGAGATCATCAATACTTTGCTCTGCCGGGCTCGCCCAGTACCCCCGAAATCTTGGTCAGCCGCGGGCTCACGCGAGCTGACTTTTCGCTGGCTCTCCCTAGCTCCGTCGGACTCACCAACATAGTGGTCAGCTGAGCTCACTCACCTAAACTTCATTCACTAAAATACTGCTGTTCCGAGCTCAGTAAAGCTCAATATCATTATTAATCAGCTCAACTCAGCTGAACTGGACTCAGATTTATGAAATTTCTGCTCAACGAGGTTCACTCGGACTCTCATTCGCTGGCTCAACCGGTCTCACTCGGGCTCCGGCTTACTTAATATTCCTTAACTGGGTCTGCTAGGATTCGCTTAAAAGAATTGGGCAGATAACACTTTCAAGTCAATTGCAGCTTGCCAATAAATTAGACAGCGTGATTATCAGAACACGTTGGATACAAAAATAACCTCGTAAGAAGCTTATCTAGAATATGTTGTGCAAGGGAGTTATAAAGGTGCCAGTAAGCGTGCCAGTACCAGTTGTGCAAGGGTACCAGTAATTATTCGTGAAAGGGTCGGGGTGTTGGTGTTTGTGGTTTAGTAGAGACAAAACAATGTTCTGGGAGGCACACCGTGTTAATGAGGACCACACTTTTCTCTGACGCAACAGGCTTCTTTAAAAAAGTTGTGGTAATAATGTTCAGGACAGATAGATCTGGATTTGCTTGGAATCACAATCGCAGGCGAGTCTGTTCTTCCTGCAAATGTATAGAAAAGTTGGTGAAAGAAGCGCCTGTATAATGTAGCGAACAGGAAAGTTTGGGTGAGGAAACCATACTTACGAAATATATACTAAAATGGCGTCCTGCATGTCTACTAGCATGTCAAGTTGGAGAGAGTCTTCCGGAGTTTATCAGGACAACGCCGCGATCAATACATAAAGGGTTTCAAAAAAATATGTTTGTTATAGCGGCATTTTCAGCTAACATACCTCAGGTATATGCTGCCCGCTGCCGATACGCCTTCTATGACGAATTCTTTACAGCATTTCATGCGTATGCGCACATCGATCACTACCCAGCCAACCATCAATATTCAGAGGATGTCCACAAATGGTCTAAATGTCCAATGTTATTTGTGAATATTCAGTGGATATTGGGTGGACCAGAGTATTTAGATATCATATAGTGGATATTCATAAAATATTTGTGGATGTTGTCTTACTAGCATATATTTTACTAACAGCAGAATATCATGCGGTGGATATTTATAAAATATTTGTGGATGTTGTCTTACTAACATTTTAATAATAGCAGAACCTATGTAGATGACGATTGCTGAACTTCCAGATGAAAATAAAAATCACGTTCCACCTGCGTTTTCAGTCGAAATTAATATCCGTTGACCGCTGAAAACTTAAGCTGCTATTTTTCCAACTGCAAACACTTGGAAGTAAGTTTAGCTGGAATTGCTGCTGTTGCTGGAAACAGAGTCCGCTTCAGCGTTCGGAATGTTGTTTACTCGCGAGCTGTAGATTGACTGGGGTGAGGAAACGACGCTGATATCGCCATCTCAAGAAGTGCAAGGAAAAAACAAAACAAAGAACGGCCCAACTATGACGAGGACGAGCAAATATGACACGCAATGTCTTTTTCTGGTTTTTTTTTTCGGAAACATGTACACCTATAGTCGCCTCGCTCTCAGTTCTGATACTCTGTTCAACCGCTGTGTTGCTGCACGGGTTAATATTTCAAACACAAGTAGGTAGCGTTGTTCTGTCAGCACTTTCATTCAACTTTTGACAGATCGTATGCAGGGTCCTCCGTGCTTTTTCCCATACTGTGCGCGCACCTGTTGCAATGCATCGTCACCCTTACAACGTTATCGACGTCGAACAAACAGGCATTTATCATGATGAAGCATACGAAGAACTTGCTTTTTAAACGCACGAGTAGATAGCACCGAAAGAGTGACAAGAGCTTCCAAAGCCACCATTTAAGCAGCGGCCATGTTTGTTGTTTACCAAGAGCGCTGTTGCGTCAGCGTTAGTAACGTACATACATTCTTATGCATTATTTTATGCGCAGAGTAACTTACATAAACCAATGAAGCTATTAATTTATCTCAAAAATGGTGTAAATTTTATTAACAGTAAATAGAAGAATTACAGATGCAGGAAAAATTTTTAATAAGAACAGCCGCGGCCCCGCAGATTCGTAAACGTGACGTATGTGTCACGGCGGCCGTGGCGGTGTCAAACGTGGTGTGCGTGTTTGTGCAGTGAATCAGCAGTACTTAAAAGAAAAATTGGTGCGCAAGCCTTGTTTTTACCTGTATTCTGGTACAGGTTTACACGTGAGCTGTTACTACTTACAACTGCTGCACGTTAGCGGCCGCTTCTTTCTGTACTACGTGTCGTGGTGATCCTCGGACAACTCTACTACTTGGAGGTAACTACATTTTTTTTTTTTCATTTCTGTTTCAACACCAATTTTCAACGTGCGTGTGCGCGTCTATGTCTATTCTGAGAAGCCCGCTTGTCAGCATGTTAATGTTTGACGGCTTGAGTGTGATTCGCGTGATATGTTGCTTGAAAAGCTGTTGGCAATTGTCGACTCGTTGTGTGAGACAAAATACCAGGGAAAAGAACGCTGTTGACTAGACAACATAGAATCTGGTCAAGGTGTGGCAGTGTGTAAGGTAATCGTGATATTTTTCATGTCCGCCCTGACGTGCTATGCGATGTCCCGTTGTATCAAACTTGATTCTGGTACAATCGAGTTTATTAAGTTGCGTGCTTTTGGACTGACTACATCTAAATATCTCTTACAGGTGGTGAAGTGCAAGAAATCTGATAACAGTGTGCCCGAGAAGTGTCTTTGCAACGCCTGCTGCAGATATCAAAAAAAAAAAACAGATGAAGATTGAGAGACACGTGCTTCTGCCCGTCACTCTTGAATAAATTTGACTCTTTCATAAAGGCAGTGATACTGAGTGTTCAACTTATTATATACTAATACATGCTGCTCCTGGCTGCATGGGTCCCTGCACCTACGCATAAATGTCATTTGATATCGTATGAATATAATAAGTTGAACCCATGAGGACATTCAGTGGATGTCCACTAACATCCAGTCAATCTATATGTGGAGCAATTGTGGACATCATGTGGATGTCCATTCTGTTCGAAATGGACATCCTCTAGATATTTATTTAACATTAGAATAACTTTCGTAGATATCCTATAGACATTAGATATCTTATTGTGGATATCTAATAAATGTCCAGAGGATGTTTTATGGTTGGCTGGGTATACCTTATTTTCAAATTATCATCAAGATAGTAGCGTGCGCAAGTGACGAATCTTCGCAGTGGCGGGGAAACAAATATGCCTTTATACTATATTTCGTCGATACTTTGCGTCTGTGAAAGTATTAAATGTGCGAGAGTATCGTCATTTCAGCGCTCAGTTGACATGACAACTGAATGTAGGGGTTGAAGTAGGCCGCCGATGCTGTCTTGTGAGCACCAGCACAAAATGGAGTTTGCTTGGCCATGGCGGATATTAGACTCATTGGGCGACGGACCGCGCAAATGCGTCACGTACATATTTTCGTCCCGACGTATATATACTTCAAAGATAAATCCTTGGCAGCAGGTCAATTATATAATCAAAGGGTCACGTTGAAAAAACATAACATTTATTACGACGTTTCGGCCGCGAGACCGGCCTTTTTCAAGCTTCTAATACAAATGGTACGTACAGAGCCTACATGACAAAAGGACAGAAAGTTGAGCGAGTTGGTACGTGTAACCGTTTGACAGGTGGCGCTACCATTCCGAGCATGCGCAGATAAGCTGTGTGTCTTCCTTCTTTTTCGCCTCTGTGCTGTGCATCAGTTGTTAGTCGGCGTTCGTGGTGTTCACTGCTCTCGTTGTGTCCGTGTGCTGCACGCCTCTTCTTTTGATTATGGACTGTTACCAACTCGCTCAACTTTCTGTCCTTTTGAGCTTCTTTTGATTATGGACCTACATGACAGTAACGGGGAAAGAATGGGAGAGAGCATGGCTGAAGCTGAAAGGGGGAAAAAGGAAAAAGACGAAAGGAAGACAAAAAGGGGAGGGGGGCGGTGTATGGAATAGTGGTGGCGGCCTTGAAAGCCCAAAGATAAAAGGGGGTGTTTGACGTATACCGAAGTCGAAGTTAAATGAGGGAAGGTGGAGCACAGAAACATTTGTAATACGATGACAGTAAGATGCACAGTCACAAATACAAGCAAAATAGGCTCAGCTGAACAGTGAATATGGATAAAAGCGCGCAATAGAAATATACAGTAACATGAGAAACAGACTACCATTGCGAGTACTCGCAATGGTCTTCTGTTATATATATATATATATATATATATATATATATATATATATATATATATATATATATATATATATATAACAGAATTGACGATGCGCCTCTTAGAGAACGACGGTTTATTAAGTCAACGTTTCGGTCGGAGCCCGACCTTTTTCAAGACATGTAGACCACACGCCAGTATGGCCTTATATACACACTTTGCCTAGTAGTAAGGAGAGAAGGACAAGGGTGGGAAAGCGAATGAGTGGGCTGAAAATATACGGAAATAATAAAGATAAAAAATAAAAATAATAAAGATTGCTGGCATCTTCACTGCAACAAAAGATGAGTAAGTCACGCAAAGGCAACTCGCGCGCGCGCACACACACACACACACACACACACACACACACACCACAGAGAGAGAGCGAAAGAAAAGAAGAAAAAGAGAAAGGGGCGAAAATGGGGGAAACAGCGAGAAGGACGAGTGCCGCCCGCCGCGCCAGTGCTGTCCGAGTCCGTAGACATCTTAAAGAGCAATCCATCAATTAGGTATTGGCAATGCAGCAGGAGTGGGCAATGCAGCAGCATCAACAGCCTCGGCATGTTGCCTAAATGCATCTTCTTGTTTGTACAGCTCCTGGATTTTGTCGCCAGCCTCGCCGTTCCTGTCCAGTGCCTGACGAACTCTAGTTCGTACGCACACGTGGCGATCGCCCGCACTTTGCTGTGGGATAGTCCGTCCACCGAGGTGCGACAACGGCTTGGCTTCTCAGCGCATCTGGTTGACACAGCTGGAATTCTGCGCACACTCGTGGACGCTACAATCTTCGCAGCTCCGCCGAGTGACGCCACCCCATCGGTGACGTCAAGTATCATCAGTATAAAAGCTGGGTCGTTCGAACATCTCGGCAGTGGGCAATGCAGCAGCATCAACAGCTCGGCATGTTGCCTAATGCATCTTCTTGTTTGTACAGCTCCTGGATTCTGTCGCCAGCCTCGCCGTTCCTGTCCAGTGCCTGACGAACTCTAGTTCGTACGCACACGTGGCGATCGCCCGCACTTTGCTGTGGGATAGTCCGTCCACCGAGGTGCGACAACGGCTTGGCTTCTCAGCGCATCTGGTTGACACAGCTGGAATTCTGCGCACACTCGTGGACGCTACAATCTTCGCAGCTCCGCCGAGTGACGCCACCCCATCGGTGACGTCAAGTATCATCAGTATAAAAGCTGGGTCGTTCGAACATCTCGGCAGTGGGCAATGCAGCAGCATCAACAGCCTCGGCATGTTGCCTAAATGCATCTTCTTGTTTGTACAGCTCCTGGATTCTGTCGCCAGCCTCGCCGTTCCTGTCCAGTGCCTGACGAACTCTAGTTCGTACGCACACGTGGCGATCGCCCGCACTTTGCTGTGGGATAGTCCGTCCACCGAGGTGCGACAACGGCTTGGCTTCTCAGCGCATCTGGTTGACACAGCTGGAATTCTGCGCACACTCGTGGACGCTACAATCTTCGCAGCTCCGCCGAGTGACGCCACCCCATCGGTGACGTCAAGTATCATCAGTATAAAAGCTGGGTCGTTCGAACATCTCGGCAGTGGGCAATGCAGCAGCATCAACAGCCTCGGCATGTTGCCTTCTTGTTTGTCTTCTTGTTTGTACAGGTATGTTACCTCGACAACTCACGCTGTATCCGGTCTGATGATCGTTTCTTGCTGC
Source organism: Hyalomma asiaticum (assembly GCA_013339685.2). Lineage (NCBI taxonomy): Eukaryota > Metazoa > Arthropoda > Arachnida > Ixodida > Ixodidae > Hyalomma > Hyalomma asiaticum. Next base: position 145,405,539 of record CM023483.1, read on the forward strand.
TGCTGTGTTGCCCACACGGTTATTCACGTATTGGTTTTTTGTGCAACTATTCCCATATTGTTGACTGCCTCAGTCGCCTACTCCTAAGCGGTGACGTAGAGCTTAATCCAGGCCCAAAGAAAATGCCGCCTTCGAAATCGTGCAAACCTGATGAGTCTCATGAATCTTCCCTTAATGCTCTGGAGTCGTCGGCTGAGCTGGCAATGTCAAATTTTGATAACACTTCCCTCGTGAAGGTTCTTTCCGATTTAGTTGCTTGCCAGAAAAAATTATCGGAAGACATATCTGAAATAAAAGATACTGTAAAGACACGTTTCGATGCTTTGGAATTGCGTGTGACTGCTCTCGAAAACACATGTTCCAAAACTCTTACTGAGCAAGATTCTGAGCAGCTTCGTTCCGAACTAGTTTGTTTAAAACGCACAGTGGCCGACGTAACGGCTAAATTTGAAGGCCTTGAAGACCGTTCGCGAAGGAACAACATAATTATCCATGGCATACCAGAAGATAAGGATCAGAATCGTGACACACTGCATTCCGAGGTAATGAACGTGCTGAACAGGCTTGCCGTTGAATGTCCGCGGATTGAGCGTTTCCACAGGTTAGGTAGAACACGTCCCGGGCGCTTTCGGCCTGTCATTCTAAAGTTGCTAGATTTCAACGACAAACTTTTGTTGCTGAAAAATGCCTACAAGTTGAAAAATTCTGATTTCAAGCTGTCCGAAGACTTTTCCTCGAAGGTGCGCGCTGTACGTAAAAAGCTATGGGACGCTTCAGCTGAGCATCGTAGCAACGGATCGGTTGTCAAGATGAGGTTTGACCATTTATATATTGACAACATTCGATATAATTGGGACGGTCTCTCAAACAGACTGATAATTGCTCGTGGTTCTGACCCCAAAGCTAGAACGACTAGCGCATCTTCGTCGCTACGTTGACCATCCCACCAACTCGCCTCTGATCTCGCGTTTTTGAATGTGAATGCCAGAAGCATTACTAACAAGTTCCCGCAATTTTTTTCGCTTGTTTCTTCATGTTCTCCTCATGTTATTTGCATCACAGAAACATGGCTTCACGATGAAATCCACGATTCTGAATTCACGCCCCCTGGTTACATTGCTCTCCGTTGTGATCGTCAGAATAGAAGAGGTGGTGGTGTCGCCTTACTTTTACGCTCAGATTTTAGCTTTAAGGTTCTAAATGGCCCACCTAACGTTGAATCAGTTTGGTGCAAGCTAATAATAAATGAGCACAATTTCACTATATGTGGTCTCTATCGCCCCTCCCCCCCCGATGGTCCTAGCGATCTGTTCGAAGATCTATCACATTTCATGCTTGAGCATCACCTTGAAAGTACTAACCTAATCCTTCTAGGCGATTTCAATGTTACCGGCATTCAATGGCACTCGCTTACGTATTCCGCCTCTATCACCCCTGTCTGCAGGGATCTGCTTACCTTTTCCTTGTCACATAATCTAATACAATTGGTTCGTGAAAATACTCGGCAGAACTCCATTCTTGATTTAGTTTTTATCAGCAACAGTCTTGCTCATTTAGGTTACAGATACGAGATCTTAGAAGGTATCTCTGATCACAACGCAGTTCTTGTGCACATTAACTGTCCCATTCCACATAAACGTTTCAGATATACCACATATCATGATTTTACTAAGGCTGATGATACGTCTATAACTGACACCCTGGCAGATAACTTTGATCACTTTGCGTCGCTCAGTACCGAGTGTCATGTTGACGTGCTCGTTGATTACTTTGAGTCGCTAGTCAAGGCATGCATCGCTCATCACGTTCCGCTGAAAACTAAGAAGCTAAACCCTGAACTCCCTTGGATAAACCGTGATATTCTGCACCTGTCACGACGTGTTAGCAGGCTGCGTAAATCTAAACATTCTAATCCCGAGGCTCTCGCGTCCTTCGAACAAGCTAAGGACGAACTTCGCCGCATTACTAAAAATGCCAAAGACTTCTATTTTTCAGTGCAACTTCCTCAACTACTCAAATCAAATCCTCGCAAGTTCTGGACGTCGGTATCGCCTAGCACGACCGGCAGTACCTGTTTTAAGATTAACGATGCTATAACCAACGACCCTGTTGTCATTTCGAATGCTTTCAACTCATACTTTCAATCTGTTTTCACCCTCGATAACCATGTAGTTCCAGAGTTTAGTTCCATTGCTCTGACTGATAAGCTAGAAAATATCACAATAAGTTGTGATGGTGTCTTAAACCTTATCCTGAAACTTGATACTAAAAAGTGTCCCGGTTCCGATGGCATTCCTAATTCTTTCCTCGTGCGATACTCTTTATGAACAGCACAATACCTTACGTTAATTTTTCAGAAATCTCTGGACTCTGGTGTAGTGCCACGCTCATGGAAATCTGCTAAAGTACTTCCCTTGCATAAATCAGGCGATAAACAACTTCTTTCTAACTACAGATCAATATCTCTTACACCTTATTCTTGCAAGATGTTAGAACACATCATTCATAAGCACATCATCGAATTCCTTGACTCTAATAATATCTTATCATCAGCTCAGCATGGTTTCCGTCGCGGTCATAGTACTGTAACACAATTAGTCGATTTCATGCATGACGTTGCTTATAATCTAGACCTAGGTAATCAAATAGACGCTATTTTTATTGATTTCTCCAAAGCTTTCGATTCCGTCATTCATTCTAAGCTATTGTTAAAACTAAACGTCATTCTCGATAACTCTCGCATCGTTTCATGGATAGCCAGTTTTCTTCATTCGCGCTCACAGTTTGTTTCTTTCAGCTCGACAGATTCATCTTCCATTGACGTCACTTTCGGTGTACCTCAGGGATCCGTTCTAGGCCCTTTATTATTTTTACTATTCATTAATGATTTACCTGATAGCATTTCATCTAAAATAAGACTCTACGCAGATGATTGTGTTCTCTATGGAATTATCAACTCCATTGATGATCATTACCGTCTTGCGCATTCACTCACGTCTTTTAGCAACTGGTGTGACTCGTGGCAAATGAACATTAACTGCACTAAAACAGTCGTAATGTCTTTCACCAATCGGCGTAACCCCTTGCATTTTGATTATTCTCTAGGTGCCAACGGGCTTAACAGAGTTTCACAGTATAAATATTTAGGAGTAATTCTAACCGAACACATTTCATGGACTAGTCACATTGATTATGTATGCAGTAAAGCTTTAAAAAAATTAGGTTATTTGCGCCGCACCTTACCTAACGCCCCACTTGATACTAAACTGCTTTTATATAAATCACTCATTCGCCCTGTTCTCGAATATGCATCCGTAGTTTGGTTCCCTTACAAACACTGCGAAATGGCCCTTCTGGAAAACATACAGAGAAAATCTATCCGTTTTATTTATCACAATTATAGCCGCACTTTTTCACCGACCACAGCCCTTCAATCATTAAACATTCCATCACAACTCTCGCGATACCAGAACGAAGCTTTAAAATTTTTGCATGAAATTATTAACTCCTCTTCCGGCCTTTCTCATGGTAATCTCATCACGTTTACCGATGAAACTTGCACCCGTAGTTCCCACGCTTTGAACGTAACACCTTTCTTTGCTCGCACTAATACCTTTAAATACAGTTTTTTTCCACGCACCATAGAACTGTGGAATTCCCTGCCTGGACACATCCGCTCCTTACCACTAAAAGACTTCATAGTTGCAGTCGACGAACATCTTACTAACGTGTAATCAACTTCATTTTTGCTTTGTTACGTGTGTACTTGCTTTACAACTTGTATTATTTGTTTGCACCTTTTTTCTGTTTTTTTTTCTCTTTTTTGTGTTCTGTTGCCTAGTATTATATAACTTCCCACTCCTGCTATAGCCCTGAATAGGGCTGCAGTATGTATAAATAAATAAATAAATAAATAAATAAATAAATAAATAAATAAAAACCGTGGCGCCGGCTTATATCTGGCGAAACTAACGACACTTTCCGGGGCGTACCTTATGCGGTTTGGTTCGTCGCCGGCCTCTGTGGTGCACAGCAACGCGCCCCAGGAGGGAAGAACGGGGGAGGTATTCAGGCATGAAAGACGCAGCGCTCTTGTTCAACACCACCTAGACTATTCACAAGGCCCGTCCATACCCCTCTCTCCAGACGTCACGCTAGTTGTCCGACTGTGCAGTGGCCGAGGACGCGTCGCTCAAGGTGGTGGTGTGGGTGACCCCGCGCACTTTTTTACCCCGAACGGCGGACAAGCCACGACAAGTTTGCCTTTCATCGCTACCTGCTTCGCTGGTTAGACTGCGTTAGGCTTGGTGCTGCATCGCACTGCTCCGAGTCTTCGTCCGTTCCCACGTGTCTTATTTTATTGGTGTTTCACTTGTGAGTATGTGATTACACCTCGATCAGTGCGACATGGGACGTTGTTGTGTTCCCGGGTGCCGCGGCAATTACGACAGTGGTCCCAAAGTGCGTGTTTTCGCATTCCCCAAGGATGAAGCTCGGAAAAAGTCTTGGATAAAAGCCATTCCGCGAAAGGATTTCACACCAAGCATACACTCCAAGGTGAGAAACTGCTGAAATTTGTTTTCTTACCTGCTCTATCACACTACTGGTGTTCTTTCTCTGTTACTGGTAAACGGAGCGAGTATCGTGTGTGGTAGCTTTGTCGCGCTTCAAGTAAGGCAGTGCGGTAAAATAGAGCCTCAGGGTCGTGTCAAAGTTCCCATTAGCCCGTTTCGTATGAAAGTAATTAAGTCACTGTTTTGCTTGGCGCAGGTCTGTGAACTGCACTTCCTCGAGGCTGACTTCATCACAAAGCTGTCACATTTCGACGCAGCGTCGGGAAAGACAGTGACAGTCGACAGCGAGAGGGTGCGTGTCAGATGCTATACCATCGGTGTTTCCGAACTGTCCGTCCTACTTGAGCACGAATCGCAATTGTCGAGAATCTCCTGTCTCAAAACGAGCTCGAATGGAAGTGGAGGCCTTGAGCAAAGCGATTAAGGACTCTATATGCGCAAAAAGAAGCCAAGAGGAGAGAAATGCTGTGTCCTCTTTCACACACTTAAGAGGCAAGCTCTCTGATGTATGCAGTAATGATTTCTGGACCATCAAGGCCAACGATCGTTGTGTGATGTTTCTCCGCATCGACGATAATCCTTCACCGCACGTGAGGTTTTCCGTCACTGTGCTTGCTGATCTCTCACTTGCAGTCTCTGCAGGTATGATCAAGCTGGTTTCATTACCTTGCGGAGGCGCAATTCCAGACGCAGTGCGCGACATCCGGGCATTGTCATCACTGCTCCAGCAGCTGGAAAACCATATGACTGAGACGCCTGAAGTTGCAAGTCCGTCGAAAACAGCGTCAGTGTTGCAGCATATCGGCTCATTATTGAATGAACTGTCCCAAGACAGTGACACGACCGAAGAGCACAGTGCTTTGTTTCGTTTGCTGAATGAGCAAATAGCTCTCGCACTCGCTGCCCCCCTTCGTCGCTACAGTGCTGAAACATTAGTGTTTTCCAGCATCCTGCACTCCATATCTCCGCACGCCTATAACTTTGCCAGATCAGAGTCGACGTTGACGTTACCCCATCCTTCAACTCTGCGCCGCGTTTGTTCCAAGTATGGAGGCGATCCAATAAAGGAGCAAAACGAAGCGAACTTCCTCTCCTACATTCGGGAAAGAGTGAAGTGCATGCAGCCGCACGAAAAGACGGTGACGCTAATGGTTGATGAAATTCATATCAAGCCATACTTCGATTATAAAGCGGGCAGCATAGTTGGATCTGCAGCCAATTCTGAAGAGGCAGCCACAACCGCTCATGTTTTCATGCTTCAGTCGCTGCTGTCATCAAACAAAGATGTGCTTCACATTCTTCCTGTTTCTACCGCCGAAATTCTACATGAGTTCTGCAAGATGGTAATTTTAGAAGTGGAATCTATGGGCCTCAGGGTCATTGCTGTAATTACTGACAACAATTCCCTCAACCGGAAAATGATGTCGTTTTTTGCAGAGAAACAGGAAGTAAGCATTGTATATCCTCATCCAGCCGACAAAAATCGGCCTCTTTTTTATGTCGTAGACCCTGTGCACATACTGAAATGCATCAGGAACAACTGGATGAATAAAAAAAAAACGAAGGAACATGCTTTTACTTTCCTGAAGTGAGCCTGTCAGGAATATTGCCCAACGGGCCGCCCAGAATGAAAGCAGCATCATTTGAAGCCGTACGGCAGCTGTATTCACTGGAGCAGACATCGCTTCTCAAGCTTGGCTACAAGCTAAATGCCAAGGCAATCAATCCAACACCTATGCAGAGACAAAATGTAAAGTTGGTGTTAAATGTCATTAATCCGTTTGTATCAAACGCACTTGAGACGCGTGGCGATTCCCTTGAAACCACATGTGCTAGTTCAACAGCTCTCTTCATAAACACAATAACGACGTGGTGGAAAATCGTCAACGTGAAGACCCCTTCGAAAGGTCGCCGACTGAACGACACCCTTCAAAATCCAGTGAATTCTACGGTGGATCAACAGCTGGTTTTCCTTAGTGGTATGGTAGACTGGCTGCACGCTTGGAGCAGCGTCAACATGAGCCGTGGCTGCTTGACAAGGGAAACATATTCTGCGCTGAGACTCACTTGCTACTCCCTTGTTGAGCTGTCACGGTACTGTTTAGAAGAACTGAAGTTCAAGTATGCCTTGCTGGGAAAATTTCAAACTGACACTCTTGAAGATCGCTTCGGTCGCTACCGTCAGCTTGCTGGAGCACAGTATCATGTTTCCGTGCGGCAGCTTCTGGAATCTGAAAAGAACATAACTTCTGTGTTCATATCTCAAATGATGAAATTTCCAGCCCAAAGCATGACATGGAGGTCGTTGCTTATATCGCTGGATATTGTGCTCATTCAGCTCTGAAGAAGCTGTCGTGCGCATTTTGCAGCAGCGTACTCGTTCTGGAGAGCAGGAACATAGATGTGGAAGCTAACACAATGATTGACAACTTGTCAAGAGGAAGCTTAAAGTTTCCGCAGCCATGTACTGTGCACATGGTGCTGATGACAACGCTTGTTGTCGACAAGCTCACCAAGGGAGAAAATGCAAAGGCGTTCCTCGCGTCGAACAACCAACGTGGCATCGTCAGCTCCACTACCACATCACTGCTAGGAGATGTTGAGCTACAGACTTGCGAAAATGGCCATACCTCTGAGACTATCGTGCAGCATGTAGTGCGTGTTGCAACAAGTGTCGCTTTGAACAACTTTTGTAGACTTCGAAATGACACCATTCAAAGCACCGCACAAAAAAAGGCTGCTGAGAGAAAAATCAAAACCTTGAACAAGAAATGATGTAGGACGGTTTTAGCCTTTCGTCCCAATAAAACCACTTCTACAAATGCATTTCTGACTCTGTTACATTTTGATGCCTGTAAAGTGTAAAGGCAGGTGTAAACAAATGCACACCGCGCAGGAACAAAAAAAAAAAGAAGAAAAAAAAACACCGGCTTTCAATAAGTGCCCATAGCAGATTTAACGAGAACGAGTGGCGACGACGGCCGGGGTGCAGGTGGGCAACTAGCGTGACGTCACGCTCTCCCTGGAGGGGCCTTGTCAATAGAGAGTTTTAGTATAGAGCGCGCAACGCCTTAGGAACGCAACGCGCACCGTGCTGGGTACGTAACGGTTGAGGCTCTCTCGCACAGCGTACCGTACGCAACAACCGAAACGTGGACTGCGCTTCGACGTAAACAGCCTTGAATATGAGTGCTGCTCTGCGTCATCTATGGCCAGGTTGCGCCCGCCAGGAGCCTCCACCATGGATGGATGGATGGATGGATGCTATGAGCTTCCCCTTTGTAACGGGGCGCTGACATGTGCGCCACCAGGCTCGTAAGAAGATTTAAGAACTTTTTTTTTCCTCTTTTAATTTTCCTCATGCCTTTTAAATTTACTTCAATCAAATCGATCATGCCATATCAAAAACGGAATTTCATATCCCAGTTCTCTGCCCCTTATGGCAGAAATTCCATATTTTTCCCTATAATTATTTTTGTCCGTTCTCTCTAGTTTTCTGCCACCAGTATTCTAACCGTCTCTTACTTATTTCAATCGCGGCTATGTTCAGCTTCCCGTTGTTCGCCCTAAAACCCAAGGCTTCATGTAGGGTGGTGCCCAAACGTACACCTGGGTGGATATTTCCGCATTCAATCAGAACATGCTCTGTCGTTTCCCTATCTTCCTCACAGCATGTGCATTTTTCTTCTTCTTTACTGAATTTCGCTTTATAAACACGCGTTCTAAGGCAGCCCGATCTCGCTTCAAACAATAAAGCGCTTCCTCTTGAATTATCATAAAATGCCTCCCTCTTTATTTCGTTTTTGCCCTCTCGGTAGTTATTCAGAGTCGGTTTTTTTTCCATCGCTGTCCTCCAGTAAATCTTCTCCGCCTCTCTGACTTTTCCCTTTACGCTCTTTGTTGTCAGTTCTCTTAGAGCCGTATATTTACTGGTGAGCCTCCTAGTTCTCTTTCTCCACTGCGTGTCAACGCTCTTTCTATATAAATAGCGGAACACCTTCACTGCCCACCTAACCTCTTTCATATTCCTTAGCCTTTCTTCAAACCTTATTTTGCTCTGCGCTTCCCTTGCCTCAAAACTCGCCCATCCCATATCGCCCTTTACAGCCTCGTTTGTAGTTTTCCCGTGAGCACCCAACGCGAGGCGTCCCACAGTTCTTTGATTCACATCCATTCCCGATTGTATCTCTGGCCTCATGCACACCACTGAGTTCCCAAATGTAAGCCCCGGTACCATTACCCCTTTCCACAGACCCCTAAGCACCTCGTACCTATTGTGTCCCCATAACGCTCTGTGCTTCATTATTCCTGCGTTCCTCTTTCCCTTTGCTGCCAAGGCTTTTTCCTGTACCTTCATGTATCTATCGCCCTCATTTACCCATACGCCAAGGTACTTGTATTCGCTTACTCTCGGTATTTCTTGGCCCTGTATGGATACCGCCTGGTCGTTGGGATCATTGAATACCATCAATCCGCATTTTGTTACACTAAATCCTAGTCCTAGATCCTCGCCTTCCTTCCCGCATATATTCACCAGCCGTTGTATATCATCTCGACTGTTTGCGAATAAGACAATATCATCAGCATAAAATAAACCCGGAAGCATCTGCTCAATCATCACGCCGCCCTGTTTGTGTGACAGATTAAAATCAATGTGGCTATCTCCTAGCGCTTTTTCCATTCTAACCATGTACAGCATGAATAACAGCGGCGACAAAGGACATCCCTGTCTCAGCCCCTTGCTAATATCAACGTTCTCTCTGCTACTTATTCCTTCCCATTCTATGCAAACTGTATTTTCTCGATATATTTCCCTCAAAAGCTGTACACAATCGTCGCCTATGCCCATTCCTTCCAAAATTTCCCACAATATTTCCTGATTAACATTGTCATACGCCCCAGTGATGTCTAGAAAAGCCACATACAACGGCCTCCTTTCTATTTTAGATATTTCTATACACTGAGTAAGAACAAATAGGTTATCGTCTAAACGCCTGTCTACTCGAAATCCATTCTGAAGTTCTCCCAAAATATTGTTACGTTCTGCCCAGGCTTCTATTTTTAATTTTACTGCTTGCATAGCCATCCTGTATAGTACCGATGTAATGGTTAGCGGTCTATACGAGCGAATGTTATTCTTTTCCCCCTTGCCTTTATAGATTAAGTTCATTCTGCTTTTTCGCCAACTGTCCGGTATTTGCCTCTCCTGTAAGCATTTTTCTACGGCTTTCAATAGCGCTTCTTTAGTGTTCTGTCCTAATTCGTTAATGAGGCTAACGGGGACCCCATCTAAACCCATAGCAGTGCGCTTTGGAATTTTTCCTTCGGCCTTTTTCCAGTTGAAATTCTCAAGTTCTAGCTCTTCCTTAGTTTCGCTCTCCGTCATGGTTTTATCCACTGGGGGAATCTCTTGGACGATCTTTTTAAACGAATCGGCTGTTACCTTCTGGATGTAACCCAACGCTTCGTACCCTTCCAATTGATTTCCTCTTTCATCAACAATATGTTGTTGCAATGTGGCAGACTTTTTACCTAGCGCTTTTATGTGGTTCCAAAATATCCTAGGCGCGTCCTTCTTTTTGTCATGAATTTCTGTAACCCAGCGTTCGCTTTCACCTTTAATTTTTGCCTCGACCAATTTCTGTACAATAGATTTTTTCTCTAAATATATTTCCCATCTTTCCGTGACTTCGACTTGCGGCCGCTTCTCCCTTTTTGCCTGCCTGTGCTCCCTTGATGCTTTACGTCGATTTTCGATCGCTTCCCGGATTTCCTTGTTCCACCATCTTTTTGGCGTTCTCTTTCCTTTCCAGCAAACAGTTTTCTTCTCTTTACTTATTTCTTTCGTCATTGCATGAACTAGCTCATTATACCCCCAGTCCTTGCCTCGTATTTTGCCTACTTCTTCCTCTACTCTTGCGGCTATATTTTTTATTTGTTTGTCATTTAAGTACGACCTGCCAAACTTCGACTCTACGTTATTATTTTCAGTTTTATATCCCAGTTGTAACGTTATGCGTTTATGATCACTACCCAAGCTGTTCATCCCGTCCTCGTCTATTCTCATTTCTCTCAGTTTTTCATAGATTCCTTCCGTCATTAGACAATAATCAATGTTCGATTGTCTGTTTCTGACCTCCCACGTGATCTGTCCACCACACTTGGGCCCTGTGTTAACTATCACGAGACTATGGTGCTCGCAAAGATCGAGCAATAACCTCCCATTGGTGTCTGTATATCCGTCAAGGTCATGGATGTGGGCATTCATATCCCCTAGGAGGATGATTTCAGCCCCATGACCAAATTCTTTAATATCGGTGTTTATGCAATGCTTTATCTCCAGATTCTTTTCCTTACAGTTATTTCCCGTCCACATGTAAGCTACACCTAGCCACGTTTTCTTTCCACCTACCGTGCCCGAAACCCAGAGGTGCTCTGAACACGTTTGTTTTACTCTCTCCCATTTGGCTCCGCTATGAATAAGCATTCCAACACCCCCACCTTTTCTTTCTGATATGATCCTGTTGCACCCTTCCCAAACATAATTGTCAATATGTGGTGGCTCTTCCAGGTCTCTAAGGTGTGTTTCTGTAACCGCATAAACGCCTATCTTTTCTTTGTTTAACTGTTCCTCAATCTCTAACCATTTTGCCTTTTTTTCTGCCACCCTGCATGTTTATGTAACTAATTGCTACACGTGCCTTCGCTCTTTTCTTCCTTTTACCTCTTTTCTGCCATTTCTCAGTGCTGCCTGCCGGAAAATCCCCCTGGTTGTTTCCTTTGTTCCTTGCTACCCCGGACTCCGAAGGGCCCGCGTACCCCCCAAAAAAGCTACTGCACGTCGTGCAAGCCGCCAACCTACCTCATGACCAAGCCTCCTATCGAAGTGAATTCTGTCTCTTTGGAAACCCCCCCACCTATGCACCTCCCTGTTTATTTCCACTACTTCGAAACCCTTCTCTCGACTCGTACGCCATATCTCTTTGTTTGCATCGACAACCGCTCTTTGGAGGTTGCCGTCACGCACTGGTATTTCCGGTACTGTGCACACGACTATCTGCACCTGGGGGGAGATGGCGCGCATGTCATCAACGCCTTTTGCCAAGGTCGTCGCTAATCCTGACGATTCTTTGTTGAGGACGTCGTTTAGCCCTGCCGCAATCATCACGAGGTTGCGTCCGTGAGCCCCAGACCTGAGCTTTTCTCTTGCTTGCCTCATGACTGAACCCAGCCTATGTCCTGGGAACGTCCCTACCAATACTCGTTTGTCGCCTTTCACCCTCTCTTTGAGTGCCTCGGCGCATCGAACTAAATTGGAATCGCCAGCTATAATAACCTGCTGAGGTTTTCCAGCTGGAGTCACCTGAACCTGGCTACTGTCTGGGTGTTTAGCCTGAGTCGCAGCTGCTGCATTATCTACTCCCTCCCGCAAAGCTGCTTCCTGAAAGCTGTGCCCCGCGCTCTTTGCACCTGCGTTTTTCACACCCTGTTCTTGCTGCCCCCCCCCGCGCTGGAGGTCGGCGCCGCACTGTTCTCGCTGTTGCCTGCTTCTTTGTTCGCCTTAACTACCATGGCTAGCCCCTCCTCTGCTAACCTAAGCCTCTCCCCCATGGCCTGCGTTTTCTCACGCTCTTTTGCCAACGCATTTTCAAGCTCAGCGATTCTGTCCATAAGTCCGCTCTGAGCAGCCATCATTTTTTCCATTTTTTCCTCGATCTCACACGGTCTACATTTTGCATCAGCTTCTGCCTTCTCTTCCGCACAAACTTCCATTTTCACAGCTGCCCCGCACCCTGAACACTTTGCGGTCTTTTTGACCATGACCGCTCCTAGCAAAAGGGTTACACTATCTAATGAACAAAGGTCCTCGGTACTACAAACACTTCCCTAAGACAATCCGTATCCAAAAGCTCAATGGATAGCCGACACTTCAAAACACTCGTGGTGGGTGCTCGTGCACCTCAGCCACGTGGAGGCAGAAAAAGGAAAGCAAAAAAAAAAACCCCAACAAACAAGTTACTGACCCCTCCAAAAAAAAAAAACCGTACCAACTAATAACCTCGGTACTACAAACAGTTCCCTAAGTACAAACACTTCCCTCGGTATTACAAATACTTTCCTAAGACAATACGTACCCAAAAACTCAATGGTTAGCCCACACTTCAAAACGCTCGTGGTGGGTGTACGTGCACCTCAGCCACGTGGAAGAAGAAAAAGGAAAGCAAAAAAAACCCAAAAAGCAAGTTACTGACCCCTCCAAAAAACCGTACCAACTAATAACCTCGGTGCTACAAACACTTCCCCAAGTACAAACACTTCCCTAAGACAATACGTACCCAAAAACTGAATGGATAGCCCACACTTCAAAACACTCGTGGTGGGTGTACATGCACCTCAGCCACGTGGAGGAAGAAAAAAAAGGAAAGCAAAAAAAACCCAAAAATCAAGTTACTGACCCCCCCAAAAAAACTGTACTAACTAATAACCACAAATATAGTTTATGCTAATGACCTATACTAGAAAAGCAAGCTCAATGCATGCAAGAAAAACTTATCTGCCGCTGTCGTTCCGGAGACCGAAAAACCACATCCGCTCATCGCCAACGCCCTAGCACTGCCGAGGCGGGCGCTGCCGAGCTCATAACTCCAAAAAGGGACAACTATGTCCATCTAGCGGAAGACATATCAAGCAATGTCTCGACTACCATGGCCTCCGAGACGGTGAGCGCGCCCGCCATCTCGGAGGCCATGCGACTACAGCAGAGCCTATATGCAGTCTCGTCGGATGCTCTGCATCCACTTTTTTAGCATTTGATTCTCACGACACCATTAAAGAAGTGAAGTACTGCAGTTGCCATTTCACCGACCATAAGGCGATGCTTGTCGCGGTTGGCCGGAAGAGGTCTCCAGAAGAACAAATCGAACACATGCCAGGTAGTTAACGCAAGAAGGACGACAGAATGTGACCATTTACGAATAAAAGTGTCACGCCTACGCGCAGGTCATAATACAGGACCATGCACTGTACAAAATTTTCGTGAAGTTGATATAAAAATGCTGTTAAATAGATCGAATACCTCTACCATTACTATAGATACGTCGCGCGTGCACGTGCGTGTGTCTGTCTGTGCGTGTGTGTGTGTGTGTAACAACACACATTAATAAGTATGCACTGAGTGGTTGAAGTGCACACTAGGGGCCGGATTTCGCTATCGCATTCTACTCTTAAAGACGAAGCTTAAGGGTCCCCCAATTTTTTGTAGGTAATGGTGCCTTCGTTATCGCCTCGATAGATGGCGTCAGTGGAGATAACCCTTTAGCAGAGAGACTTGAGCTAATTGGTAATGGTGGGTGCTCCTCAGGTGGGTGCCCGTGCTACACGACACACGGACAAAGAAGCCGCACAGGACAGCGCCTGTCTTGTGCGTCTTACACAAAACATGGACAAAGAAGACGCAGAGGACAGCGCCTGTCTCGTGCGTCTTTGTCCGTGTTTTGTGTAGGAAAGCCAGCTCTGTTAGGTCAGAAACACAGTCGTGGTTGAGTCAGGCATCAGCATCAGAGGCGCGCTTCAAAACTGCACGTTAATTTTCAAATGATTCTCTCGGGTGTGCCCATAGACGAGTATGCTGTCAATGTAAAACAAGACTCATTTGCACCCTTTGAGGATCATGTGGACCATCTTCTGAAACGCTGAAGGTGCCGATGCCGGTCCCAGGCACACCTTCTCGAAGCGAAAGAGTCCGTCATGTGTAATGGAGGTGGTTCAATCAGGGCTCTCAAGGCTTAGAGGCAGCTTCTGGTATTAGAAGCTCAATGTAATTTGAAAAGCCAGTGTCCACCAGCTAAGATTGTCAAGAGTTTCTCAGTTTGTATCAAAACTTTATCATGTATAAAAACTAATTCTGATGTAAATGTGTGTATGCAATTTGAATAATTTTTGTAAATTTGGGTTTTTTCTTCTATGACGTGCCTATGTAATTGATTACTCTGTACTTTTGCGTTTGATTCTCTTTGATGATTCTTTTTGTTTACTCGTTGTTGCTTTCTGTACCTTCAGTGTTCAATTCCTCTTGCGTTTGTAATGTTGCTTGCTTTTATATTAATTCTTTATGTTATTGTTAATCGAGGGTCCCACTGCAGTCGCTAGACTTTGGGACCCTCGTCTGTGTACTATTACAATGAACTTTGTACTTTCAAGGAATAATAAATCTGTCCACCACAATAGATTTTTATGGCTCCCGTAAATCCACGCACATACGAATCGAGACCTTTTAAATGCGAAGGATTTCTTAGCAAACTTCGGCGACATTGAGCGTATCTATCTATCTATCTATCTATCTATCTATCTATCTATCTATCTATCTATCTATCTATCTATCTATCTATCTATCTATCTATCTATCTATCTATCTATCTATCTATCTAGTCGCCTAGAAGTTTGTGCTCTCCTGGCCGTTTCGTTCATGGGATGTATACAAAAATTGCTATGCCACAACATGACTGCATGACGAACATAAATGACAGGTCATAACATGAAAATCATGCCATGCATGTCGTGAGCGGCATCACTTACATGCCACAGTGTTGGTGCTCTCGTGGTCGTTTCGTTAATGGGAAGTATACAGAAACTTGTACAGCCCAACAGGCCCGCATGAATATCAGCGACAGGTCATAACATAAAAATCATGATATGCATGTCCTGAGCGGCATGATTTGCATGCCACGGTCTTGGTGCTCTCCTGGCCTTTTTGCTAATTGGATGTATACAAAAATTGGTATGCCACAACATGACTTCATGTTGTGGCATACCGTAGTCAGTGACCACCACTCACTTTGCTGGCTCGCGAACCTTAGGGACCCTTCTGGCCGCCTCGCTCGCTGGAGCCTCCGTCTTCAGGAGTACGACGTCACAGTTGTGTACCGCTCCGGCCAGAAGCACGGTGATGCTGACTGTCTCTCACGTGCGCCCCTACCGCTGAAGACCAGCGACTTACAAGAAGATTTCCCGTTTCTCGGCACAGTCGACTTTGTAGAGATGGCTGATCTCCAACGTGCAGACCCTTCATTGCGCCCTCTGATTATTCATCTTCAGGGAGGCGACGCTGTTATTCCACCGCCGATGTCGCGCAGCCTCGCTTCTTACTGCCTCCGGAACAATGTCCTATATAAGAAGAATTTCGACAACAGCCAAGAAACGTTCCTCCTTGTGGTGCCAGCTTCACTGCGCCAAGAAGTGTTGCAGGCATGCCACGACGACCCATGCGCGGGACACTTGGGCTTCGCCAGGACGTTAGCCCGCATACGACAGAAATATTACTGGCCCCAACTATACTCGTCTGTACAACGGTACGTGCGCAGCTGCCGCGACTGTCAGCGACGCAAGGTCCCACCTGTAAAGCCAGCTGGTCTTCTGCAGCCCATGGACCCTCCCGCAGCGCCGTTTCAGCAGTTGGGAATGGACCTTTTGGGACCGTTCCCCACTTCGTCAGCAGGGAACAAATGGATAGTTGTTGCAACGGATTACCTGACACGGTATGCAGAAACAAAAGCGATACCGCGGGGAACCGCTGCAGAAGTTGCCACATTTTTTATCCATGAAATCGTCCTTCGTCATGGGGCCCCCTCTGTTTTAATAACGGATAGAGGAACGGCATTTACTGCTGACCTATTGCAGGAGATTGTCACGCTGACTCATACTGATCATCGCAAAACTACGGCCTATCACCCACAAACGAACGGCCTAACGGAGCGCCTCAACAAAACCATAGCCGATATGCTCTCGATGTATGTTGACGTAGAACACAAGTCGTGGGACCAGATTCTACCATTCGTCACGTTTGCATATAACACCGCTGTGCAGGAAACCACCAGATTCACGCCATTTGAACTCGTTTACGGACGCTGCGTTACGACCCCATTGGACGCCATGCTACCGGTCGACACTGGAACTCCAAGAAGCGACAATGCTGACGACGTTATCCAGAAAGCAGAAGAAGCTCGCCAGCTTGCTCGCACCCGAATCCGCAGCAAGCAGAGTGCCGACGCGCAGCGATACAACAGTGGCCACAGGACCATCCAGTATGAACCAGGCGCCTGCGTCTGGGTGTGGACACCAGTCCGTCAACCGGGGCTCTCGGAAAAGTTGTTGCGACGGTACTTTGGTCCGTACAAGATAACGCGACGCCTAAGCGACGTGACCTATGAGGTTGTCCCTCAGACTACGACTACCAGCTCGAGCCGACGTCGGCCGCGACCGGAGGTCGTTCACGTTGTACGGATAAGCCGTACTATGCCCGTGATTAGGCGGTCCTCTACCTGCTTTCATCGCGCCCACATCTTTTGCTGCCGCCTCACGCCAGTCGGCGACCGGGACGGTCGCTTTTCAAGCGGGGAGTAATGACGCGAGGGGATGTGCCCACTACGATTACTTCTTGCCGGCAGCGAGCTACCCACTATGGCCACCCCTCCTGCAGTCCGAAGACGAAGAAGAGCGGAGATCGCGCGAGCGTTCTGATCGAGTTGGACGCCATCATTAAAGCAGGACGTGCTGCTTTTGCTGAGCGTTGTTGATCACCTTCGTGACAATATAATTTCTATACTGTTCTGGTTATTCTTATACCCGTTGCACTATGTTCTCCTCGGTGCTGCGATAATTCATGCCAAGCCAGGAGGTTGCAAGTCATTCAGTTTTTCTGAAAATGAATTTTAAGAATATTTAGCCGATCCCCGCGCAAGCCACCCTGTGTTTTTGACGTCAATATGCAGCGCTGCCTACGCGAGCAGGCGGGCCATCTAAAGCAAAACGGAGGTAGTTCAGCGCTAAAATCGCCCCTGTCAAGTTCAGAAGAGCTCAATACATCGTTGGATGATATCGCCACTTTCATTTTTCTGGCACCATGCGGCTCCATATTTCTGCTGGCGGGGAGGCTGTGACGTCATCGCACACGCTGCACGAAGCGCCTGCCCGTTTCGGCTTGCACACATCGCTCATTCGGTTATTTAAAATCCTTGGAGAGTTTCTGAGCAAATTGAACGACCTTGGCTGCTTCAGTACAAGTGGAAAAAAACGATATCAGAATATGGTGGAAAAAGCGCCGGAGCTGTCCTTTAAAACAGCCACTCACCTCTGCTCTACTGACATCGAAAAACCAGACCTCTGTCTTCAGCAGTTGACGACATTCCGGTTGGGATGCTAAGTGCATGCTTTTCGGCGCGCATCCCGTGTAAGAAATCTTCTATGCACGTTTGCAGTCAGAACTAAATGATTAAGTTTTCCGAAAGGACCCAACGGGTTTGATGGAGTTGTGCGTTTAACGTCCCAAAACTAGCTCTGATTATGAGAGACGCCGTAGTGGAGGTCTCCGGCAATTTCGACCACCTGGGGTTCTTTAACGTGCACTGACATCGCACAGCACACGGGCCTCAACATTTCGCCTCCATCGAAATGAAGCCGCCGCGGCCGGGATTCGATCCCGCGACCTTCGGATCAGCAGCCGAGTGCCATAACCACTAGCCAACCGCGGCGGGGCAGGACCCAACGGGTCTCGATAGACGCGGACCGGAGATGACTTCACAAACGAAGTTTCATTTCTTGTATTGTTTGAGTGGTTGTTTATTCTGTGTGCTCTTCTGTTATGATGAACTGAAGCTTTGCGCACAAGTGCGAGGACACAAGCAGGAACACAAAATGACAAACGAAGCGCAATCGTTTGCGTTGCGCTTCGTTTGTCATTTGTGTTTCTTCTTGTGTCCTCGTTCTTGTGCGCAAAGCTTCAGTTCATCATGAATCACCAACACGCCCAAGTAGCAACCCTCCTGCTCTTCTATTGTTTTTTCCACATATTTCTTAGACCTTTCCATCGGCACTCCCAGGACCGGCGAGCCGGAACCTGTTTTGTCGTCTGCCAGCTCGCAGGAGAGGGCTCTCCTGGTGACGCCCCCTTTCTTTGGGCAATATGTTGTGGCGTGCCGCCGATACGCTTTGCCGTGCTTGCACGATGCGCGCGCTGCTTTTCGCTCAACATGGTCATTTAAGAACAGCCTAACGACAGGGCATCACTGCATTGTTTACGGTTGCACCTACAACCAGAAGAAAAGAAATGATGCACGTAAACAGCTGCGCAGCAGGCACTACGTTTCGCAGGAAGAATGCGGCTGCGCACTCACTGACGTACTCGTTGCCAAAACGCAGCACCGCTCATGTTCCCACGTGGTCTAACGCTGGTCACCCTAACACCCCTCAACCCTCGTCAGTACCATTCTTAGGATATGGTACGAATGTCCCAGATTTCTTCTTTCGTTAGAGTACATACAATAAATTAACAATACGCCACTGTTAATCAACGCGCGTAATAAGGTTTCAGTCGCACCACATGTACAACTTCAGGCAGGCACGTAGCCAGGATTTTTTTTCGGGGTGGGCCCAAAAGCTTCTTCATCATCATCATCATCATCATCATCATCATTATTTATTCACTCTTAAAGGCCCTTCTCAGGGTATTACATAAAGGGGGGACAAAAGCATCAATAACAGCATGGTCATTATTATACAATACTTAAAAAAACTTGCCCGGGAATATAGAAGGCGCTTAATGATTAGACGAGAAAGAGAACATAGTGGAATGCAGCCAAAGAAGCGAGTTCATCCAAGATGGAAAGCAAGCTTTTTGACTCTGTAGTAAAGCTAGTGCATGTGCACGAGAAAGAATACTTTGTAACCAAGTAATCTGGACGAAGAAGGGCCACACAGAGCCAGTGACGGAACGAGGGCGACAAAAAAAAAAAGCAATGCAAAGGAATCAGGCGCTCACTTACGGATGTGCAGGAACTAAAAAAAAATATTCGTCGGACGCTTTCTCTACGGAATTTCGCACTTTGTCTCAACTACAGGCCTTCGAGAAAAACGTGAGCCACTTTATGACAGAAATTCTTAAAAGAAAAAAAAGACAGACACATTCGCGAAAACAACTTTATTGAACCACAAAGAGCCAAAACACGGATGCTTTCACGACACAAAAGGTGCAGAACGCTAAAAGTCGTTTTAGGAAGCAATATTAAAGAATGACATTGCGAGTGGGTTTACAACATAGCAAAAGCCAATGCAAAAGAAAAGAAAACGAGCAAGCAGCTTGGCCGAAAAGAGTGGTTCACGCTGCAATTTTCATGCGTCGCGGTTTCTCTATAAACACAGTGATAATTTCGTCGACACTGACTTGCATCCGGTGAATGGACATAGCCAGGCCATTAAGCCGCTCTTCAGCCGTTCGGTGCCTCAAATATGTTTTTACTCTTTTCATTGTCGAGAAGCTGCGTTCTGCAGCAGCTTACTCACTGGGATTGTCGCCAATATCTCGATTGTGTGAACGTTAGGCGAGAGGGCTTTGTCGCATTCAGTTAAAGCGTCTGTCGCAGAGCGGGGAAGTTCCTCCTCTAGCATGGCTTGCCATTTAGTTTTCCAGATTTCCCATTCATCTTTTAGCGTAACGATATGTGCTGTTGTCATATCACTGAGGTAAAAATCGAAGGGCGGCTGAACAGATTAAAATTTGCCCTTGCAGGCGTGCTTTGGCAACTTACGGATGTGCAACTTACTTTGGCAAACTTTGCAGTGTTTTCCGATGGTTTGCAAAGCGCCGTTTGGAGGGAAGCTTTCAGGTCATCTATCTATGGAATGAACGCGGCTCGCCTGTAGTACCCTTCCGCAGAACTACAAGCGCAGTTTACCCTGTTTGTTTACCTTGGTTGCTCCTTCCGCCACGGGCGCCTGCCCCCATGACACAGGCGGCGGAAAAAGGGTGGTGGG
Source organism: Hyalomma asiaticum (assembly GCA_013339685.2). Classification (NCBI taxonomy): domain Eukaryota; kingdom Metazoa; phylum Arthropoda; class Arachnida; order Ixodida; family Ixodidae; genus Hyalomma; species Hyalomma asiaticum. The sequence goes on from CM023483.1 coordinate 145,425,917, forward strand.
TTTCGCAAAGGTGCCAGGGGGATTGAACGGGTTAATGGGTTGTCATAGCATTCCATACAGAAGCCCCCTTTTCCAAGCCTTCGGTTAGCTTCCGCCGTCCGTTCGTGGAAAAAATCTGCGTCTGCGGCAAAGCCAAGCCATGCACATGCGTTCTCCCACGCCGCGCAGCTGTCAGTTAAAGAAAGCACCTGAATGTTCCCTAAGTTGCCGCCACTACGCGACTGTATAAATGATGCCCGCATTATACCGCCTGCTTGCTGTGCAGCAACAAAGACACCACTCCTCTCATTAAGAAAGACATTTCCTCAGGGAATCCACCGATGGAGTCAACGCTATCCTTTTCTGCATGTCCTGTCATTCTTTTCACTGTTCCTTGAAGCAATCCAACTACCGAGCGCCCTGACCGTACATTCTAAGCACGGTAACGTTTACTTTATTTTATAGGTACACAAAAATGTGAAAATATGCTCCTTTATAAAGGTTAAAGTGCTTTTAACCTTTATAAAGGAGCATATTTTCACATTTTTGTGTACCTATAAAATAAACTAAAGGTTACCGTGCTAAGAGTGTAGATGAGAATCCTCGTTTGGGGCAATATAGACATGGTCACTTTTGCTCCAAAAAACCCGACACAACAAACGAACCACCTTCCTAAACATAACTGATGCGACGAAGAAAAGTAGCGCGAAGTATCGACAGATCACGTCGTTTTCTTTGGTTTCGAAGCCATACGTATGGCAACATTTTGTTCGTTCTGGTAATTTCGTTTCCAACAAGCTTGTCTTACATATATTAAAATGTCTGCGTTGCGAAGTTTTCTGCCTTTTTCCGCAGTCACAAAGCAGTAACTGTTTCCGATAATTGGTTTCAGTTGGTATGACCGTTGTGTCAGGAAGATTGATGCGGCGGTCTCTATCTTGGGAATGTTTGGCTATCGGCTTGCGATCTGTTGCAAAATTGCAGATGCCATTCTTGTGCTGTCCAAATGTTTCTTTGAGGTTTTTCGTTTCGCCGATGTAGCTAGCATCACATATTTGTATACAGTGGCTTGGGCTCTCTCTTTCGGTGAATGGCCCTCGGCAATATGTAGAGAACATGTGCTCGTGGGCTTGTGAGTCAATCGGATGCCTTCTTTTCCGAGAATACGAGCGATAGTTTCGCTAACGCCTCGGACATATGGGAGAGTGTGGTGTTTCTGTTGTGGTGTTGATTCAGGAGCCGGAGGACGCTGAATTCTCGGCAAGCATAGCCGTGCTTTTGGAATTGAAGTGCTTTCGGAATAAAGGTTCTTGGGTAGCTGTTCTTAGTGAGTTCCTTGAGTATCGTTCGTTTTTCATTTGTTTAAATGCGCACGGCGCTACTTGTACTTGTGCCTATATACCCCTGCATTGATGCCTGACTTGACGAATTCCGGGGGGGGGGGGGGGGGGGCGGGCCCCCCTGGGCCCCCCCTTGCCTACGTGCCTGACTTCAGGTCGTGCACGGCGCCGCTGGGATGGTGTTAAGCCATCGGGCACGACCTCATAGTCCAGTTCACCACAACGTCGGTGTACCTTGTAGGGTCCAAAGCAGCGCCGCAAGAGCTTCTCACACAATCCCCGTCGTCGTATAGGCGTCCACACCCAGACAAGGTCGCCGGGTTGGTATTCGGTGTGGCGTCGTCGAAGGTTGTAGTGGCGCCTATCGACTGTCTACTGGCTCTTGATACGCACGCGGGTTAGCTGTCGAGCTTCTTCGGCGCGCTCCAGGTAGCTGGCAACGTCGAGGCCGACCGGTAGCATAGCGTCAAGCGTCGTTGTTGGGCTTCGTCCGTAGACAAGCCTGTATGGAGCAAGCTGCGTCATTTCTTGCACGGCTGTGTTGTACGCGAAGGTCACATACGGAAGTATGGCGTCCCACGTCTTGTGTTCGACGCCGACGTATACGTGGCCAGCATGTCGGCGATGGGCTTATTTAGACGCTCGGTGAGGCCATTCGTCTGCGGCTGGTAGGCGGTCGTTCGGCGGTGGTTCGCGTGACTGTACTTCAAGATCGCCTGAGTTAGGTCAGCCGTAAAGGCCGTACCTCTGTCGGTGATGAGGACCTCCGGGGCTCTGTGACGCAGGACGATGTTCTCGATGAAGGACTTTACGACCTCGGCGGCAGTGCCCTTGGGCAAAGCCTTTGTTTCGGCATAGCGGGTGAGGTAGTCAGTCGCTACGACGATCCATTTATTGCCGGAAGTCGACGTCGGGGACGGCCCCAGTAAGTCCATGCCGATTTGCTGGAACGGCCGTCGAGGTGGTTAGATGGGTTGAAGAAGTCCGGCTGGCCTAGTTGTCGGCGTCTTGCGTCGCTGACAGTCTCTGCATGTCTACGTAATGGGCGACGTCGGTAGTGAGGCGAGGCCAATAGTACTTATATTGTATTCTTGATAGTGTGCGGGAAAAACCGAGATGTCCGGCTCTCGGGTCGTCGTGTAAAGCTTCCAGAACCTCTGGACGTAACGCTGAAGGCACCACGAGGAGGTGGTCGGCGCGGAGCGGCGAGAAGTTCTTCAGGACAGCGTTGTTCCGCAGGAAAAACGAAGCCCGTCCTCGGCGGAATACTTTCGGCACGGCGGCGGTCTTGCCTTCCAGGCAAGACCGCCGCCAACGAGCTCTGGGTGAGCTCGTTGGCGTTCCGCGAAGTCGTCGGTACTTATGGGTCCCAAGAAAGAGTCGTCGTCCTGGTCACCCTGGGGCGGCGGATCGACGGGGGCGCGAGACAAGCAGTCGGCGTCGGAGTGCTTTCGTCCGCACTTGTAGACGACGGTGATGTCAAATTCTCGCAGTCTGAGACTCCACCGCGCGAGGCGCCCTGACGGATCTTTCAAGTTAGCTAGCCAACACAAGACGTGGTGGTCACTCGTGACTTTGAAAGGCCTGCCGTAATGGTAGGGGCGGAACGTGATGTAGCCCTGATGATGGCAAGGCATTCCTTTTCCGTGGTGGAATAATTCGCTTCTGCCTTCGAAAGTGACCGGCTAGCGTAAGTGATGACCCTTTCAAGTCCGTCGGTCCTCCGCACGAGCACGGCGCCGAGCCCTGTGCTCCTTGCGTCCGTGTGAATTTCGGTGTCGGCTTGTTCGTCGAAGTCTGCGAGTATTGGCGGCATTTGCAGGTGCCGCTTTAGTTCTTGAAATGCCTCGACTTGCGGCGTTTCCCATTTGAAGTCGACGTAGGCCTTTGTGAGGTACGTCAGCGGCTCGGCGATCCGCGAAAAGTTCTTGACGAAGCGCCTGTAATAAGCGCAGAGGCCAAGAAATCGGCGTACTGCTTTCTTGTCGGTGGGCGTAGGAAAGTCGGCGATCGCAGCTGTTTTCTGCGGATCAGGGCGTACTCCCGGCTTGCTGATAACGTGGCCAAGGAACAATAGCTCCTCGTAGGCGAAGCGGCACTTTTCTGGCTTCAGGGTAAGTCTGGAGGCTTTGACCACCCGAAGAACAGCTTCAAGGCGCCGGAGGTGTTCGTCGAAGCTGGAAGCAAATACGACTACGTCGTCCAAGTAGACTAGGCAAGTCTGCCACTTCAAGCCTGCGAGTACTGTGTCCATAACCCGTCGGAACGTCGCAGGCGCCGAGCAGACCAAAGGGCATGACCTTAAACTCGAACAGGCCGTCTGGTGTTATAAAGGCAGTCTTCTCTCGGTCTCTCTCGTCTATTTCGATTTGCCAGTAGCCTGTTTTGAGGTCCATCGACGAAAAATACTTTGCGTTGTAGAGTCGATCCAAAGCATCGTCTATCCGTGGGAGAGTATACAGGTCTTTATTCGTGATCTTGTTCAGGCGACGATAACCGACGCAAAAACGTAGGGTTCCATCCTTCTTCCTCACTAACACCACGTGTGAAGCCCACGGGCTCGTAGACGGCTGAATGATGTCGTCACGCAGCATTTCGTCGACTTGTTCCTTGGTGGCCTCGCGTTCCCGTCTCGAAACTCGGTAGGGGCTCTGACGGAGAGGACGGGCATACTCGTTGTAAAGGTCGTCGGAATGAGACAGAGAATAGGGTATGCCGAGGTGGTCAAGTAGGCGCCGGAAAAGACGCACAGCTACGTGGTGAAAATGCGGGGCAGGAGGCGACCATTATGGGGATGAATTGTACAGTTGGTTTGGCGCCCCCCACCCCGCGGAGCGTCTCTGTGCGAAAGCACAACCAAGCAAGGGGCAGGAAGCATACCTACTTTATTGTTCGCGGGTTGTCTTCTAGATGCGAAGCAGCTCTTTGACTAGCCTGTATAACGCTGTCCCTCCCACAAAGTCGCTGTCCCTCCGTACCACAATCATCATCATCATCATCCTCCGCACAAGCGCGAGGCAACGCGCTTCCCTCGGCGCAGGTGTTGGAGCGGTGCCAAGTAGGTCACGCTCCCCTCGCACGCTTCCCTCGCAGGTGCGCGCGTACGTCACTCTCTCCCTCACCCGCCTGAGCGCCCGCAGCTGCCGGCTCCAACGCCCGCTCGCCTCCCGTGTCTGCGTTTCAAACAAACGTTTACACCAGTAAACTCTACACCGACTTTCGCTTCAAACTTTTTCCAGCACCCGCGTTAGCGCCGTTCAACACGTGACGCCACCCGTGCGCAACGCTGCTGCTTCGCATCCCATCAGGGTTCCCTTCGGCGAGATGGTCCAAGTTTTTTTTTTGTTAGTGCGGCGTCTGACGTTCGGCGTTTGTGATTGGCTGTGAGGGATTCAGGGGCGGAGCAACCAGGGTATATAAGGTGGCCCCTCTTCCCTGGCATAGAGGGTTGGAAGCGGAGGTTGCAAGACTGAAGGTGAGCAGAAGGTTGGAAGGTAGCCAAAAGGTTGGCGAGCGCGGAGTGGATAGTGCTAGAGAGGACATCTAGCACGAGTCCGGGTGGTGGTTACGGTCGCAGGAGCAGTGCTATGCACTGGGGTTGGCTCTGCCGAATGGAAGCGATCGTTCCACCAAGGTCCTCCCAACCGGGGCTCGGGTGCGGATAGTACTAGAGGGGACATCTGGTACGAGTCCGGGCGGTGGTTGAGGTCGCAGGAGAGGTGCTATGCACTGGTCGGCTCTGCCGAATTCGAGCGACGGTCCCGCCGCGAAGCCCTACCAACCGATGGCTCCACCTATGTCCTACCAACCGAGGTCGGGAAGCACTGGATGTAAAGTGTATATACTGTCTGTCTGGTATATAAAGTCACGTTGTGTTTTGGTGAAAGGCTGGTCTCCGTCCTTCAAGTCGACAACGCGACGGCGAACAGGTAGCAGGAAGGCTTCCTCCCATCCATCTTCGCAGCGGCAACGCTAGCTGGAGGTGCTCGGCTCCAGAAGGAAGAAGAAAAGCAGGAAGGAGGAGAAGGTGGGAACTGAGGACAAGTTCACCACGACAAGGTCACCTTCTCTACCAATTTCCTAGCCTGGAAATTTACTCTCATCGGTTATGATGCGATGCTTCGCGAGAGGGGTCTGACGAAGCCTCGATGACGACGAGAAGCAGTCCTTGTATTGCTGGAGTAAGGCCTTGAGCTCCTTTTGTTGCTGCCTGGAAAAGCCTTGATTGACGTCGAAGGCGGGCGCGCACACTGCGGTCGTCGTTGCGGGTCCGTGAGAATCGGTGAGGGCGAAGGCATTGCTTACTTCCACAAATTAAGTTAGGTGCGCTATCGTCGTACCCCTATTCACGTGCATATTCCAAGAAGACGAAAACAGCGCAGGACAAGGAAGAGCACAGACACGGGCGCTGACTAACAACCAAATGTGTTTATTGCAACAATCGTCGTGCATAAGTATGCCGCCACTATCAATGGACACGGCAGCACTGCCGTGACGATGTCGCCTTACGTTCCTCTGTTTGTACAGGTTTTGGCCGAATGGATCATCTTGGACCGAGCGGTGGCTCCTGTCATCACCGAAACAAGGAACGATTTCGCCGGGCAAATACGGACACGTAGGGACACGTGCCATATATAGCCAGATATGCATATATGGCCATATATGTATATCTGGCTATATATGGCACGTATCCGTAGGTGTCCGTATTTGCCCAATACGCATCAGAGTCTTACGTGGCATTCCTTGTGTGCGTCTTTCATTGCTACATATGTTTCTAAAACGATTTGGGCAAATACGACCACGTACGGCACATGCCATATATAGCCACATTTGCCCAATTCCTGATATGGCCACATACAGCATTTTGTAAGGGTCTACTCGTTGGATGATTACTCAAACGCACTGCATGCATATCGCATCGCGTTAAGAGAAGCAAAGGTCGCCTTCTTTATACGTATCTACCTTCCTTCTTTCTACTAATCCATCGAAATTTTGGAGCACTATTTATTTATTTATTTATTTATTTATTTATTCCCTCAGGGTTTGCACATTACAGAGGGGAGGGGCATGTACATATAAATGGAACAGAAAACTTAATACAAAACGATATAACAAAATTTTAACAATCTACCGAATATACAAATATATAACGTCTCAAAGATTTACAGAAAGAAAGAACGAAAGGAAAAAAAATGTATCGATTGGGGTTATGCATGTGATACGTGTTCAGAACTAAGACAAGAAAAATATCAAGGAAAGAAAAAAAAAACCATGGAATAAGGGACACTGCATACAAATCAAAAAGCCGGACCAAAAGTCAAAACATATTTGCAAAAAAACCTTAAAGCGTGACGTGTCGATGATAGCGGTGGCTGACTGCGGCAATTGATTCCATTCAGATGTGGTCCTTGGTAAGAATGCATGTGAGTAGGTTACGGTTCTACAACAAGGAACATGAACTTTTTGTAGGTGATCAATTCTGTGTGATATGAATGAGGGTGGTTTAACAACTGCTCACGAAGGTTAGTGTTGTGATAATAAAGTTATGGAACAGGCTGAGTCGGGCTATTTTTCGCCGGATGGAAAGTTCGGGAATGTTAAGCTGGTGCTTCATTAGGGTAACACTGGCCATGCGGTTATAATTGGATGAAATGAAGCGGATGTGAACGATTCTGAACTGCTTCGAGTTCGTGTGTTAGTCCAGCGCCACCGGGATCCCAGATGATTGATGCATATTCAAGTGGTGGTCGAATATATGTAGTGTAAAGAAGCTTTTTAAGGGATGAGGGTGCCATGTGAAAGTTTCTTCGAAAATACCCGAGTGAACGGTTAGCTTTGGCGATGATATACTCTACATGATGGTTCCATGACAGGTTACTGGAAATATGAACACCTAGATATTGTAAGATGAAACAGCCTCAAGATGAATATGTTAAGGTGATAGCATGGACATGCAAGTGAGGTGCGGCACACACGCATTGCTTTACATTTTGAAATGTTTAGTTCCATGTTCCACAGATGACACCAGGTGAATACGTTATCCAGATCAGTCTGAAGCGAGGTGACGTCGTCTTTGTTAGCTATTTTCCGATAAATGACACAGTCATCTGCGAATAGACATACCTTTGATGAAAGATGAGTTGTTAGGTCGTTGATGAAGATTAAGAACAGTAAGGGTCCCAACACAGAGCCCTGGGGAACACCTGAGAGCACTGGCTGGGCAGTCGAGTTAACATTGTTAGCAGAAACAAACTGAGTTCGATTAGAGAGAAACGCTCGAATCCAGTTAAGCACGTTGGGATCTAAATTTAGTTGTTTCAGCTTAAGAAGTAGTAACTGATGACTAACCTTATCAAATGCCTTAGAATAATCTAAAAAAATACAATCTGTGGTAAATACAGAATCAAGTAAGAAGTGTAGGTCATTAGTAAAGACTAAAAGCTGCGTTTCACAAGAAAAATTCTTGCGGAAACCACGTTGGGCCGTTGTGAAAAACTGGTTTGACTCAAGGAAATTAACAAGGTGAGTAAAAATGATATGTTCAAGTACTTTGCACGGGACAGATGTTAGTGAAATCGGACGGAAATTTGATGGATTGTGTGTTACTCCCGACTTGTGAACTGGCACTATCTTCCCCACCAGCCAGTCATCCGGAAGACTAGAATGCTGCAGAGACTGTGAAAAAATGCATGACAGGATAATAGACGAGTATTCAACAGTGTTTTTCAAGAACTTAGCATTAATACCATCAACACCACATGATGATGAATTTTTAAGTTTTTTAATGACCATTCGAATACCTTCCGAGGTAATAAAAATAGCGTCCATGGGCAAGTAATGCAGAAACGGCAAGGTGATCTGTGTGTTGGCAGTTACGGGGCGAGAGAATGCTCTTATAAACGTGTCATTTAGCACAGACGCGCACTCTACGTCCGGAACGGGATGCCCTTCGGCCGTCAGTAAGACTATTGCGCGGGGCTCGTTGCCACCCACAAAATTCCAAAATTGTTTAGGGTTATTTTTTAGCATAGTCGGTAGAGTGCCGCTAAAGAAGGATGATTTGGCTCGCTTCATTTCAGATAAGTAGGTTGCAGCGGCGGATTTGTATGTTGACCAACGCTTACCAGACGGGGATGTCATAGCGGCACGATAAAACCTTTTCTTCCGGTTTGAAAGACGGTTTATGTATCTATTGTACCATGGAGCACTTGTGTTTGAAAAAACTTTTTTCATGGGGATATGTTTAGCGGTTAGCTCTGTAACTTTAGCTTTAAATAAGTCCCAGTTGTTCTGCACAGACCTTTCAAGGTAGTCAGGTAAAAACTCATCTAGAAAGGAGCCTAAAGCATTGTTGATCGAGTCAAAGTCGGCTTTTTTGTAATCGCGTATTGTTTTCAACTGCTTACGCATGCGTGAGAATGGTAGTGAAATAGTAGCTTGAATAAGATCATGATCGCTGATGCCAGGTGTACTGGTCACAGAAGATACAACATCTGGCTCTGACGTCAAAATAAGGTCAAGAATGGATGATGTAGTTTTCGTAACACGTGTAGGAAAATTAACAAGCTGGGTCAGACCGAAGTCGGTACAGATGCGAATGAAATGGTCCGCTTCAGCTGACCCAGACGATGGGTATGAATGCGAATTCGACCAGACAATGCTAGGGAAATTGAAATCTCCTAGTATAATTACTGCTGCGCGGGGGAACAAAACTTTCATGCGATTCAGACAATCATGTAGGTCATCACAGAAGTTAGCAGATCCAGAAGGCGGGCGATAACATACGCCAATGACAACTTTTCTAAAAGCCACGTTGAGGCAACACCATGCTGCTTCTAAGCCAGAGTCCAAGACAACAGCGTAGCTCTCAATGTTCTCATTCACAGCAAGAAGAACACCTCCGCCACATCGATTAGGCCTGTCGCGGCGAAATATTTTGTATTTCTTTTCACAGTAAAGCAACTCTTCGTTTCGTATTTTGTCGGAAAGCCATGTTTCAGTTAACGCGATAATATCGGCATTGGAGTCATTAATTGCTGCACACATTTCATCCTTCTTAGACAGGAGGCTACGAATGTTAGTAGAGAGCACGATGAATTTTCTGCGATTTTTGCAAGAGCCGCCACCCCTCTTTTTATCCTAGCTTCCCGAGGATGCAATTGCGCGACCAGAACGAAGATGCCGCGGAGAGAAGTTAGCGACACTAGCGGTATTAATTGCGCGTCTGGAAGGACCTATTTCGTACACTGTGTCAAATAAAAAAGGAAAATAACATATCTCTTACAGATACTGACTCCGCTGAAGAAACGGCGATAGCTCTGGCAGCCACAACAGGCAAAGGCAGTGATGATTGTATTGACGCACATCGGCGCATCGTGTTCTTCAGTCCTGGCGATGAAGTGCTGATCTGGACACCAATCCGCACCTCTGGCTTATGTGACAAATTTCAGTTTCGGTTCATCGGCCCATACACCGTCTTGGCGCAGACCGTAGAGATGAGCACAACCACTATCAAACCGAACCAGCCCTGACACAAAGGCTATCCCTCTTGCGAGACAGCGGACAGATGGTACGATGAGCACGTCACCCCGATCAATGACATCAGACATTATGGTCACAACTGTGTGATGGCGGGGTGGTAGCTCAGTGTCTTGCGCAGCGAGAAAGTGAAGAGGTGCGTCATCGGTGTAGAGTGAGTGGTTGGTGTCGGTCATGTGGATAACCCGTTGCCGGCAGCAGATGGAAGCGGACGCCGTAGAAAGAAAATCCCATCCCAAGATGAGCTGCTGGGGACACAAACATAGTACGGCGAATGGTATCCAATGTAGAAGTCCATCAATGGAAACTCGGGCGGTGCACATAGCAGTAGGCCGAATAGTGGATCCTTCAGCAGCAAGTAATGTAGGTCCGTCATATGGAGTGGTAACCTTTCGCAGACGCCAACACAAATCACGACGAATTACCGATACACTAGCACCAGTGTCTATTAAAGCTTCCACTAATACACCCTCTACAGAAACCAATATCATATTACACGGGCGCGCTGGAGGAATTTCTGTCCCATTGTCCGATGCAGCTTTTCCTCCTGAAGCTGCATAAGTTACTTTTCCGGACGGCGATCGGAGAAGGGAGAAGCAGGGCGTAGCGGTGACATAGAGCGGCGAAGAGGTGATGGGGAGCGGCGCCTCGCCGGACGGTAGGCAGCAGGATTCGTGGACTCTGCAGGTGGCGATGGGGAACGACGTCGAGGAGAATACGGACGGCGTTGGAAAGTGGGTCCGGCTGAATAGTCATCCAGCTCGTAGACGTCGTAACCGCGGCGCTCGTCTCGCTGGCGCTTGCGGCAAAACCGTGCGATGTGACCACGATATCCGCAGTAGTAGCATGTAGGACGCGGCGGGCGCCACTGTATCACCATTATTACGGACTCACAAACAGCATGCCGAAACTACCAAATGGGTCGCATTTCAAAACAAGCATTAGATATTCTGAAAAAGCACGCAACACTTCAATACATTGTCTGGGCACCTGGACACGAATCTCTGGCGGGTAATTTAGCGGCTCATGCCGCTGCCCGAGCTCACATTCTCCGGGCTATCCCCCCAGATTCTCATTCCCTTGTCGACCCTGGTGCAAGCATCCCCAAAAGATACGCAAACATCCTAAGCCACTACAAATTGGGCAGAAGGACTTACCCCACTCCGCACCCCAAACTCGCAAGAGAGAAGACGGTGTTGTTCCGGAAACTCCAGACCAGCACATTCCCTCACGGAACACTTCTGCACTCTATGTATCCCTCGAGCTACCGACGTAACTGTACCTTCTGCTCTGCAGTAAATACTCTATACCATATGGTGTGGGAATGTCCAGCAAACCCGTCGATACTACCTATCACTGCACCAAACATCGAGCAGTGGGAAGCACAAGGCTCCAAGACCAGCGAAGACTGGTGAGCAGGGCCAAGCTATCAGCCCCAGGCTCACGGCGTCCTGGACTAGGGACGCCGCCCACCTTGGACGAGTCTGCCGTCGGCTCTTTTATTCAAATAAAGCTTATTCTCTCCCATGGATCCACTTGTTGTCGATTTTGCGGGGATTTTAAAGTTAATTCATGGTTTAAAATTATCCTCTTCCTGTGGCGCGGACGGAATTAATTCCAAATTTCTGAGAAATACTGCTGTGTACTCCTCTGTATTTTTTATGTACCTTTTCACCCATTCTATTGAGTGCTCAACTTTGCCCGCAGATTGGAAGGTGGGGAAGGTGGTGCCGCTGCTGAAATCAGGTAACCCGCATTCTCCTCTCAATTACAGACCCATTTCACTTACCAGCGTACCTTGCAAAATCCTTGAACATGTCATATTTTCTAATCTCGTTTCATTTCTTGAATCAAACTCTTTCTTCACCTCATTTCAGCATGGGTTTCGCAAGAACTACTCCTGCGAAACACAACTAATATCGTTTATACATAGCATTTCTTCCTCTTGAGACAAAGACCAAGTTATTGATTGTATTTTCTTAGATTTTGCTAAAGCTTTTGACAAGGTGTCTCATCGCTTACTACTTTTAAAACTCAGTACTCTTAACATTGACCCTAACATCTTCAATTGGATAAAATGCTTTCTAACTAACCGTACTCAATTTGTAACTGCTAATGATGCTACATCCCCGCGCTGTGACGTAAAGTCAGGTGTTCCTCAAGGCTCCGTCTTGGGCCCATTGCTATTTTTAATTTATATTAACGACTTACCTACTGTTATTAATAGTTCTATAAAACTATTTGCCGACGATTGTGTTCTGTATCGTGAAATAACCAATCAGCATGATAACTTTATTCTTCAGTCAGACCTAGATAACATATCTAAGTGGTGTTCACAATGGCTAATGTTCCTAAATCCCATTAAATGCAAAATTATGTCTTTTTCGCGTCGCTCTAACCCATCAACTCCTCTCGGCTATGCTATCAATAACATCAACCTTGATTACGTAACTTCATATAAATATCTCGGCATTCAGTTAACCGATAACCTTTCTTGGCATGCGCACATCGACTACATCACTACCAATGCGAACAGATCCCTCAGCTACATATGCAGAAATTTTTCTAAAGCCCCGTGCCATTTAAAGTTGATCCTATACAAAACACTGATTAGACCTAAGCTTGAGTACGCGTCATCTGTTTGGGACCCTGGTCAAAAATCATTATCAGCTATCATTGAGTCAGTCCAAAATCGGTCAGCACGTTTCATTAATTCAAACTATTCCCGCACATCTAGCGTTTCATCAATGAAATCAAACCTCGGACTAATTGATTTGCATATTCGAAGGAAAATTTCTCGTCTATGCCTTTTTCAAAAAATCCTTTACCATAATCACTCACTTAAACAGGAACTCATCCCAGCACCTTCATACATATCGTCACGTCTTGGCCATCAATATAAAGTTTTTATTCCTTTCTGCAGCACTAACGTTTTTTCAGACTCCTTTCGGCCTAAGACCAGTGCCGAGTGGAACCGCCTTCCCCCCTCCATCGCCTCCATTGAGGACGTGTCATCCTTTAAGACTGCATTAACCGGTCATATCTTAAGCCTCTAATAACTGAGTATTGTTTGAACATGTATTTTCATTAATTTGTTATATAATTGTGTTCTTGTTTTTACTGCATTTTTTGTTGTATTACCCACCCCCTCTGTAACGCCTTTATGAGCCCTGAGGGTAATGTAAATAAATAAAGAAATAAATAAACAGAGTCACAACACTTCTTTAGAAAAGGCTGCCTATGCTTCCTGCAACTTTTTGTGGCATCGGCCTCACGGTTGACCTGTCGACACATGTTACCTAGCTTGTTACGGGCAGAGAACACCAAACGAACACCTGCTCTGCCGACTACTTTTTCTAGGTTATGGGAAACCTTATGGACATACGGAATAACCGCGAACATTTTCCGTGGCTCGTCCTGGTGTTGTGCCACATGCGGTTGCCTTTTCTTTGATCCCGTTACGAGACTTTCCGCAATTTCAGGGAAACCCGCGAGCTTCAACCGCGACACTTGTGATTTTAAGCTAGCTTGTACTTGGTGGCAACAAGACCTAACAAGTGCCGCCTTCATGCAGGCTTTCGCAATGCCGCGCTTCACAATCTTGGAGTGTGCCGATGAAAAGGGAAGAAGACCCATGCGCGACCGAGGAGCATAGCGCCAACAAACAAGGTTGTCTGAGAACATGAGTTCCAAGTCTGGAAATCGGAGTTTGTCGTCTGACGGATTCTCCGTGGTCAGGTCAAAGGAACTTAATTCAGCGCAGAATACGTCAAGGATTAGGGCAGCCGCAGGCTGAGAGTCGGAACGGTTAGCACGGTAAAAAACTAAAAAGTCATCCACGTATCGCATCACCTTAACTGTGTTCGTCTGGCTGAGCTTCCTTGCTAGATTGCGGTCACAGCTGGCCAGTAAAATGTCACTTAAAACCGGGGCAATGCATGAGCCGATGCACACTCCTTTTCTTTGTATAAAAACTTTATCGTCAAAACTGACGAACGTGGATTGCATGTAAAATTTTAAAAGTTCTAAAAACCTGTCAACAGCGATTCCGCATGCATTCTGAAATCTAACTACACCGAATTTGTCAATACAGTGGCCGACTTCTGCACAGACAAGCTCTTGAGGCAAAGAGTAATACAAATCCTTGATGTCTACGGAGAAGGCACGCACACTTATCGGACAGTCCTTCTGAAGAAAGGTTGAAACAGTACCTGGCGTCTGGAAGGGGTCGTCGACTTCTAGCAGGCACAGGAACTTTTGCAGGAAAAGACCCACTTGTTTTTGCCAAGTTCCTCGCTCCGAAACAATAGCCCTAAACGGGCAATGTTCTTAGTGGGTCTTTGCGCTGAAGAATACCGAAAGGCTGGTTTCCTTACTGGCCTTCACCTCGGATGCCAACCTACGAAGTCCGACATTCTTGCATAGCTGAACAGCTCTTGTTTTTACCTTCGCAGGAGGCACTCCTTGAAGTTGTTCAGAATTGCCGCGTCTGCCTTGTCCTTGTATAACCCACTAGGCATCACGACAAATCCGCCTTCCTTGTCCGACATTAGCAGCTTGAGGCCAGCCTCTCGAAGGACAGACACGGTTGTGCGCTGCCGAGCTGTGTTGCCTTTTTTTAACCCGCTGTGGCAGGCAATCGACGCCTTCTCTGATGCACCTGTCAACTTCGTCAGTGCTTGCTCTACCGGCGGCAGTCCTGACGACGCCAAGGAGTTCGGTCTTGTCAAGATCACGGTGCTCGCAAAACTTGGGACCAAGCTTGAGCAAACTGGCTACGTTTTTTCAGGGATCACCGCATCTCCGAGAACCGTGACCTCCTGCCCTTGGCCTGGGATTCGACGTCCCCTCCAGGGTAGTCGAACTACTACGTTGCCCCACAGGAAGTCAGCTGTCTGGGAAGCCAGCCGCATGTCTTCAAGAAACCTCTTCTGGGCGCTGTGGACCGGCAACTCATTCTGGTTTACAACCTGCAGGCAGTCTGTGTAGAAGCGCACCTGTCGACATGCTTCCGACCTCAAAATTCGGCACATTCTTCTGGCGTGGCCCGCAGAAGGCACCATCATCCCAAAAAGAAGGGCAACTTCTGGGGGCAGATAAGAATTCTTCAGCGAGTAAGTGTAGAGACGTGCCCTACACATAGCAGTGGCGAGAAAACTGATGCAGGTAAGATTCTGTTAGAAACCAAAAAGAAAGAAAGAGAAACACGACTGGAAAGAAAACAGGACGCCTTTGAGTGGCTTTTGTTATCCGGTGCCTCAGCGCCTTCGTGCGGTGTCTAGGCCGGCAGGCGCATGCAAGAGGCACATATTCATTTCAAAAGAAGGAACGAAAGAAGAATTTCGTACCTTCTTTTCTTTCTTATTTTGCAAGAGGCACTCCAGTAGATTGACGGCGATCCTTGTTCTGGTCGGAGTACCAACGAAAGGAAAGACCAATGCGTGACGGGCTCTAGGACAAAAAACGAAAGAGGAACAGGGCAGCAGCGCAGGTCGCGAACGAAATGTACGGAGCGCCTTATAGTGATTTCCACTGGCGGATCTGGAGCGGTGTGCCGAATCCACGACGGAGCAAGAAAATCCGTCACGGAGCGATCGGATCCCCATCGGCCAGCGAAAAATAACCTCGCTCCGGCAGGGATTACAGCGGTAGTTGTCGCACGCATCCGGTAGCCCATGTTGCCAACCTTACCTTGGACTACGTTAGACCTCGCACAAAAGCATGCATACCTCTTTCTCCGAGTAAGCGTGTACTACTTCTTCGACGTAGCCGAGCATTTTGGGGCGTTTGCACGGGGACTCTGGAAACAGCTCCTTAAATAACGTTTCGTAGAGCACGTGCGACGCTTCTTCGCTACTACTGCTGCTGCTGCTTTCCGACGCAGAACTCTTGCTGTCGCTCAGAGCGAGGAGCAGTCCCCTGTTGGGTCGAACGACGCCATTCCAAAATATGTAAACAAACGCCCATGGTTGTTATCAAACAGCGCCTCAAAAAAAAAAAGAACACTTTAAAAAAAACCGCCGTGCTCGGTTGATCCGGAAATGACGACACCGTATAGCTGGAGAACGTTCCGGCAGAATCCGGCTCTACGGCTGTGTTCCAATTCTGGACAGCATCGTAGACAGCCTGCTTTGGCAGCTTCAAAGACAGCTCCGCGTCCTTTCGTCCGAGTAATGGAACACGTCCGGATGACGTTTGCGCGACGAGGCGTCATCTCGCGTCGACAAAAGAAAGCTAAAAAAACGCTCACAATTTTCGTTAATTTTGCTTATTTCGTGTTCCAATCTACGAAAAACTCAATAAAGCTCACATAAATTGCGTAAGAAAGCAACTATTTGCGAACAGACGACCGCTCCGGCGAGGTTCGTGGATATTCAAGCAATTCTCGCAGCCGCCATCTTGTTTGGACAGCAAAGTAGCCTGCATCGTTTTTGTCTTCGTATGCCGTCTTCGCGAAGCTGTCTATTTTGCCGTCTACGTGAGAAATGGAATGGGACTTAAGATGGCCGCTGTTACGTAGCCGTCTAATTAGCCGTCTACCGTGAGTATTGGAACGCACCCTACGAGACGGATCAACGCGGAGCAAGTTGCCCCAAATCCCAGTGGAACATGCGAACTTGCTCGGGATCCGCCAGTGGAATTCACTATTAGTCCACACGGCTATGCGTATCGCAGCCTGGTATCCCACACAAGCGGCTCGTTAAAAACAGCGCGAACCATTGCAAATTGACAACACATGTCGTCTGCTAGTAGAAGAGCGTTGCCGGAACGCGCACACGAACTCCCTCCCGTTGACAACCCACCTTTCGCGTACCCCATGCGGAATGCCGGGGGACAGAATGCCCGTTGCATTGCAAACTAGCACCACATGTCGTCTGCCGAGTAGAGAGCGGCGACGGAACGCGCGCGCAAGCGACCGCACTTCTCCTTCAGCATTGAGCTTTCTGGAAGCTAGACATTTTTCCCTGGTTATCTAAGAATTGTCACGGCCAAGGACACAACAAATCTTGTTGCTGAACACCGAGCCGTGGTACGACAACCTTTGGAAGAAAAAGAACTGCGGGAAAACGCGAATAGCTCGGTTCTAAAGCTACCGCCAGCCCTGCTACCGGAGCTTCTATCACCCCAAGGACGAGCGTGCCGCCGCGATAGGCGCTCCAGTCGGCGGAGAGTTTTGATTGAATTACAGATTGATTTTCAATTCAATTTTGATTGACTGTACAGATGTCCACCCAGGTGTAGCTGTGGACACTACCCTACAGGAGGCCATGGGTTTCAGGAGTAACAGAGGAAGGCTGAACATGCCGGCGATAGAGATAAGTAAAAGGCGCTTAAAGCATTGGTGGCGCAAAAGTATGGAGCAAACAAAAGCGCAAGGTAGTTCGGGTAAGATTGTTTCATCACAGAGGAACGATAATAGACAAAATAAATAGACGAGGAGGAAAATTAGTTGTGAAAATATATGGGATTCAGGAAAAGAATTGTTTGTAACGTTTGCTGTGCCCGACACTTCGTGGCAAGTGCCGTTGCACACAGATTTGATATCTCAGCCCCTTTTACGACGCCAAAGACAAGGTCATTGGTGACCATAAATTAAGAAGGTCGTCCTCTGCCGCCCCGCCCCCATTACTCACCTTCGTGACAATATGCATAAGCGTGCACAGGGAGCGAAGATTCACTTTCCGCGGTTCCCCTCATACCGAGGCCATTTCGGTCAAAAGACTATGCATTGTGCAGATGAGGCGATAGGTGTGGGGAGGCTCCCTCCGACCCCTACCTCGTCATAATTTTCTGGAGTCCCAGAACCACCGTGGTATGATTACGGGAGACACGTAATAGGCAGCTTCGGAAATCTCGATCACCTAGAGTTCATTTCACCACCTGGGAACAACCCCCTCTCGCGCCATGTGTTGCATTTTATTACTATGGCGTCTCTTCGACGCCTTTTCTAACGCGTTTTTTTTTTTTTACTAAGGTAAAAACCACTCCAATGTGCACTCTCAATTAAATGAACGCTGCGGATCACGGTCATATACATATACCTTGCCTCAAATGGGCTTCTTTGCGCTGTGTATGGTTGACGTGTCATACCTGTTCTATAGTAGCTCGGTTTGTTTTCACCCGTCTGGTTGGATCGGTTTTGGCCAGGCAGTTGAATCGAGTGACAGACAGACGGCCAGGAAGCCCAAGAAAGACTATCATCCTTAGATAGATAGATAATAATCTTTATTGTGGTCCGGAAGTATCTTCCCCGTTGTTATAGGGGCAAGACAGCGGGCCGCTCCCACGTTGGGACGGAAAGGCCAAGCCTTATCGCCGCATCGTGGGCCTTCTGGACTGCCCGGAGTTGCTCAAGCCAATCGTGGCTCTTCACCAATGAATAAAATATTCCCGGCGTCAACCCGTCGTCAATGTGGCACTGTAAAGAGGGGCACTCCCAGAGCATGTGCTTAAAATCACTAATCCCACCGCAGTCGGGACAAAGAGGGGAAACCTCTGTGTACCTACTGAAGGCGGAGAGTGTCAGATATGAATTTGTTTGGATTTGCCTAAGAGTGACGGCCTGAGGTCTCGTTAGATTCCGATGGGGTGAGGGGAAAATCCTGCGACTCATCCGATAGTGGCTAGTGATCTCGTTGAATGTGCACAGAATGTCCCTGAAGCGGGGGGGGGGGTCTGCCTCCGAAAAGGTCGGACCCCAGGTAGCACCAATACGTTATAATAACGTTATTATTATGTTCAGCTTGGACGTTAGGAAAATATTGTTAATGTCATTTTTTTTAACGTATCTCCAACGTTGCATAGAAACGTTTTTATAACGTTTGGCACTACATAAATTAAGCATTCGTGAAACGTTTTTATAATGTATGCATAACGTTAAGCTACACGTTAGAATAATGTTTTGCACTACATAAATTAAGCATTTGTGAAACGTTTTTACAATGTATGCATAACATTAAGCTATATGTTAGAATAACGCTAGAATTAAACATTCATAAAATATTGTTACAATGTATACGTAACATTGGGCTAAATGTTAAGATAACATTACAACTAACACTCTTGAAACATTCACCGAATGTTCAAGTGTGGTATTACACATTAAATGAAATGTACACTTGACTCTTGCAGTGCCTTCTAGGCACAGCAGTAGTCGAGTATACATTTCACCTGATGTTTTAAAAATGACATAATCCTCCAAACTTGGCTTCACAGCAATACTTTATTAGTGAGCTTGCATAATGCACAAGAGTGAAATGATGTTGTAATGAATTAAAAATAAACAATACATGCATCATTTTTCATGCATGTGGCCTAAAGCAGTACATCTGTCTTTTGAGGTAACCTTAAACATAAATGGAAAA
Organism: Hyalomma asiaticum; assembly: GCA_013339685.2. Classification (NCBI taxonomy): domain Eukaryota; kingdom Metazoa; phylum Arthropoda; class Arachnida; order Ixodida; family Ixodidae; genus Hyalomma; species Hyalomma asiaticum. The sequence goes on from CM023483.1 coordinate 145,445,139, forward strand.
ATACCCAACAGCAAAAATGAATAAGTACACAAAAACACTTATGTCAAAAGTCAGATGCCACTTCTTTGACACAAACTCTGTATGCACGAATTTCGGCACAGAATTTACTCAACAGAATGGTCTAAGTAAAAGCTGTAGGATGTGAAAACAAATATCAATGAACTAAAAGTAGTGAAAGGTGTCGAAAATGACAGTGTATGTGAAATGTTCTTGATGTAGCTAGGAACACACAAAAGTTCAGGCAGCATCATATAGTACTTGACACATTAGAGTACTCAGCAGCACAGTTGTAACAGCAATTTGTGCAAAGTTGGTGCAGTGGTTAGCATATGTACTAGGGAGATGTGAGGGGCACTTGGCGCACAGGAGATACGGTGAAACACTCGGACCAATGAGGATGCGGCTGAACATTTGGCTAAAATAGGTGACATAGTTGAGTACTTGGTACATCTGTGAAGCAGCAGAGTGCTTGCTACACTGAAAACAGGGCAAAGCACATGGTATGCAGGATATATTAAAGGCCTTAGGCACAGTCACTTGACACAGGACAATAGAGTAGCACAGGTACCGTAATGGTAAATTTCAACATGAATACTTCAGAAATTGAAGCATACATGCACGCTCAACTAGCCACAACTGCCCACAACATAGTGACATCTTAATATGCATCAATAAATGCCACCTTAAGCTTGTAATAAACATTTCTACCATGCAAAACAATCCAGACAGTTTTCTTGATAATGGATGTGTGGTTTCAGTACATACATATAGCTATGGATAGCATGGCTTCATGTAGTACTTTCCCATTTCATTGCTGGGGTCACATGAAAAAAACAACACTGTCGGAAACATCTGCTTATTTTAATATGCCCACGTGTAAGTAACATTCATTTTCTTACTGCCCACAAAAAAGTAACAAATTCTGAAGATAGCCTCCATCAGAAATGATTTTAAACTTCAATGAATTCTGACACATCTATTTCACACTAAAACAAGAAAAACATGTCAAATATAAGAGTGCTGTCCTAGCAACATTTTTGTTATGACTGTCTTTCTATAAGAAGCACAAAAGAAAAGATAGGTAAATAAATGAAAGCTCATAAAATAAAGCCCATTCAAAGAAAATAACTTCTAATAAGCACTTATTCAAAAAAACCTGAGGAAGACACTTAGACGAATGCTTAAGAGTGAAAAGCTGAGCTGGTTGGTTCATGATTAAATTCAACGAAAAGCTGGCAAAGCAGGACATGGACATCGAAGTCCGGCGAAGGTATGTCTGCGTGTGTACCTTTCTATGTCCGTATCCTGCTTTGCTGGCTTTTCGTTGAACTTAGACGCACACTGGTTAACAAGACAAAGTGCAAAGGCATTGAAGCCAGCACCCTCAGCACAGTGCACTTTGACTTATATTTTGTGAGCAAAGCCCAAACAAGGACACATTATTTCACTCCCATATTTTGATCTGATAAAGATGGGCTTATATCCTAAGATTGGGACTGCAGACGTCTTTTTTAGAATGAGCCGTTTTAGGAAATCTTGTTTTACTTCTTTCTTCTCTCATTTTTCTTGTGGGAAGACAACCTTGAGCACAAATGTTGCCTGGACATCATTTTATAATTGACACCATTTCTTTCTTTTTCAACGTGCCAAGGTGCATGAAAATTAAAAACATTTATGATTTGGGTAATGTTTGGAGCTTTCTACATTTTCTTTTGTAAACAGTACAGAACAACCAATGGAACTCATGGCCATGCTCCTTACAATGACCAGGAATGCAGCCACAAAAATCCTCCTATTGCGTACTGTGGTATACAATAGGAGGACACACGAGCTGCAAGCTTTCAATACTTTATGGCATGCTGCATGGCAATGTTATTATGGAATTCAGTTTTCGGTTCTATGCAGTCTTATGGAGAAAGCATGAATACCAAGTTGATGTGCATGTTCGGTCTCTCATGGAATCGTCCAAATGCATCACACCAATAATCAAACTCTCTCAGTTCCATCTCTATATAAAAACATGTTCATTTGTCAGTGGGGAGCAGAAAAGCAATCCAAAAGCAGCTCAATGATTTCTTGCACTTTGCTGCAAGAAAGACGGCTCCTAATTTTTTAATGATAGTCATCGCCAGTCATAGAGTGAAGGCATAAAGCTGGCTAATTACTGAAACATGGAACAAAGCTATTAATGGTGACACTTGCAACAGCACTCCATAGAGTTCATTATTTAAAAAATATGTATGGAATAAATACTCGACACTACATAGATGACATGCATAATGAAATGTGGCACTGTCTAAATACATATCCTCTTAAACGCACAGTGGAGGGTATGTATATCTGTACATTCATATCGCAAATCAGTCCTTCAAAGTTCACGTCATATGCACTTGAAACCGATGATATTCAAGCAAGTCATAAACACACGCACACACACACACACACAAAACCCCTGCAACTTGCGACTTCACGGATGGAATGCTTGAGCTTGTAATGGGCCGAGAAGTCCTTGCCACACAGCTCTCAGGTCCAGTGCAGAAGGGTCCCTATGAAAGCACAGTTGGACAGGGCCATTAACATTCACATTAATACTGAGATCTCAAATCTCTACAAATCTGCTACTGTAGGGAACAAAAACATTCAAATGCAACTTTTTTAAAGTACAAAAAGCTATTATTTGATATTACTAGACAGCTCCACTCATTAGAAAGGAAAATTCGGCCACGTATGTTGGGACGATGATATGCTAAAACGTGCAGAGAGTAGCCCACTCTGAGGAAGGAAAACATAGTACTGACGGCGGTGAAAAGCATATGAACGATGTACGGATCATCTACATGCTTTAACAGCAACCACGTGGAACAGAACTTCCGATAAGAGAAGAGGCGATGAAAGAAAGCCGCCAAGGCAGTTCCGCGGAGAAGATAGCATGAAATAAACAATAATTCAAAGAAAACAGTGATTCATTTATCGCGGAGGCGACCCGCTGCCCCCGAGGCAGCCGCAACTCGGTTCAAGCCACCGGCCGAATAAGGCCGGCACATGCATAATAGCGTTTCAGCTTAAAAGCATTGAAAGAAAGCCGCACCACTCAGAATGTCGCGTTCAGTATGCGCGAAAAATAGACACAAACATGCTAAGAGCAGTTTACTTAACGTGTAATCATGGTCGCGCCTTTTACATCGATGCTCCTGATCGCCCGTTGCAGAAAAGTTCAAAATGCCGACGGCAGTACTTACCAGTTTCCGTTCGGTGGACGCTCCACGACATATAACAGCAGGTCTTCGTAATATGTAGCACGGGCAAAGCACAATAGATGAGCACAATGAACAAACAACCACTCAAACAATAGAAGAAAGGCAACTTTTTCACCGAGCCGAGGCGACCAACTCCGAGCTCCGACGGACACAATGCCCATGGCGACGATGGCGATTTGGCCATCTGGTTTGGCATAGAGTTTCGCCAGTTTCGCTTTGAACCGGGTCGCGTACGCGGTAAGCGCGAAGTAACGTAGGCGAAACCTTTAAAATTTTTGTTGAATATTCGAAATGTTCAGTATTATAGAATATTTAAATATCAGACGTACACTTGCCAGAGCGTTTTTATGAACAATTCTTTCTCAAGTCTAACGAAAAATGCGCGTTTTTCACTTGAAATACATTATACGTACTACAAAATAAATACAAATGCGCAACAAATTGACGCTTACGAAGTTTTCTCTATTCAACTAGAAATGACAACATTGTCAATCACTAGTACACAGAAGTTATGTTAACCACTTACGTTAACTTTTCGTGCGATCTCAATGTTTTCTAAACATTTAATGCATAACGTTCAACGTTATATGTTTATATTGAACGTTACATTAATATTCCAAAGCAAGCGTTAATATTACATTGCACTTCGAACATTAATGTAACGTTTGAAGTACAACAAGAAACGTTATATGTTTAATGTGAAACGTTAAAACAACGTTGTTGAAAAACATACAACGTTACTGCAACATTCACAACAAAGATGTAACGTTTTTCTAATGTTCTGTGCTACCTGGGACCAAGCCCGGCGTCGGTCCCTCCCTGTACACCGACTTCCCAGAGCCCGACGCGGCCGGGAAGACCTCGCGCGCGGGTATGGGCCAACTCATTAACGTTGGCTAGCCCCCCTACTTCGGCACCCTCGTGCGCCGGGAACCACGTAATGGTATGACGAGTAAGCACCTTACCCTCAAGGGCTCGAGCGACGTCCTCACAGACAGCCCCAGTCGAGAAAGCTCGAAGGGCTGATCTCGAGTCCGTGAAAATGTCTTCTTTGTCCGAACTGAGGAGCGCTAGCGCAATGGCCATCTGCTCCGCCTTGCAAGCCGAGGACGTCCTGATTGACACGGCAGATAAAGCTCGGCCCTCCATGTCTACGACGTTTGCAACAAAACGACTGGAGTCGCCTTCATACCAGTCAAAAAAAACAATTGACTCCAATTGGATTTTCCAAGTGGAATCAATTGGAACCAATAGGAACCAATTGGAAACTCCTTACTTTCAACTGGTTACGATTGGGTTATAGGAGAAACCAATTGGAGTTGCCAATTGGAATGAAGTGGACCTAATTGGAACCAATTGGAAAGTTATTGGTTCCAATTGGTTACGATTGAGTCACAGTGAGACCAATTGGAGTCGTCAATTGGAATGAAGTGGACCTAATTGGAACCAATTGGAAAGTTTTTGGTTCCAATTGGTTACGATTGAGTCACAGTGAGACCTATTGAGTCCAATTGACCTTGGCTATTGGAATCAGTTGGGCACATATTTATAAAATATTTGTGGATGTTATTTTACTATAACATTTTACTAATAGCATAACCTATATAGATGACGATCGCTGAACTTCCCAGATGAAAATAAAAAATCACGTTCCAGCTGCGTTTCCAGTCGAAATTAATATCCGTTGACAGCTGAAAATTTAAGCTGCTATTGACTGGAGTGAGGAAACAACGCTGATATCGCATCTCAAGAAGTGCAGGGAAAAAAAACTAAACAATGAACGGCGCTACAATGACGAGGACGAGCAAATATGACACGCAATGGTTTTTTTTTTTTTTTTCGAGACATGTACACCTACAGTCGCCTCACTCTCAGTTCTGATGCTCTAATCAACCGCTGTGTTGCTGCAGGGTTTAATATTTCGAACACAAGTAGGTAGCGTTGTTCTGTCAGCACTTTCATTCAACTCTTGGCAGATCGTATGCGGGGTCCTCCGCGCTTTTTTCCCATACTGTGCGCGCACCTGTTGCAATGCATCGGCACTCTTGCAACGTTATCGACGTCGAACAAACAGGCATTTATCATGATGAAGCATACGAAGAACTTGTTTTTAAAACACAAAAGTAGATATCACCGATATAGTGACAGGAGCTTCCAAAGCCACCATTTTAGCAGCGGCCATGTTTGTTGTTTACCAAGAGCGCTGGTGCCTTAACGTTAGTCACGTACATACATTCTTATGCATTATTTTATGCGCAGAGTAACTTACATAAACCAATGAAACTGTTAATTTTTCTAAAAATGGCGTAAATTTTATTAAGAGTAAATAGAAGAATTACAGATGCAGGAAAAATTTTAATAAGAACAGCCGCGGCCCCACAGATTCGTACACGTGACGCACGTGTCATGGAGAAGGCGCTGCACATGGCGGCCGTGGCAGTGCCGGACAGAGTTGTGTCAAAGTGGTGTGCGTGTTTGTGCAGTGAATCAGCAGTATTTAAAAGAAGAATTGGTGCGCAAGTGTTGTTTTTACCTGTATTGTGGTACAGGCTTGCACGTGAGCCGTTACTAGCTACAACTGCTAGCTGCACGTTAGCGGCCGCTTCTTTCTGTACTACGCGCCGTGGTGATCCTCGGACGACTCTACAACTTGGAGGTAACTACATTTTTTTTGTTCATTTCTGTTTCAACACCAGTTTTCAGCGTGCGTGTGCGCGTCTGTGTTTATTCCGAGAAGCCCGCTTGTCAGCATGTGAATGTTGACGTCAGGTTGCAGAAATAAATCTGCAGAGAAATTATTTTGCCTGCATGCATGCTGTTTCCAGGTTATGCCCTACATTACTCACGTGTAACAGGCCACAGAAATTGTCTGCAATTACCTTTTCAGTATTCAGAAACCAGACGTTAGGAAATTGTCTGCACTTTTGTCATTGGTCTGAGCTTTTGCCATACTCTACAAATAATAGTGCATGCACACTCATTTTGCCTTTTATTCCTTCACTGTTTCTTTCAGAGCAACCAAGGAGCTGCCATGATCGAGGGCTGCTGAAAAACATATTAGTGCCCAATAAACTCACTTTTTTGTGTATCCCTTAATTTTGTGTTTTGTTGCCAGTTACTATTGCCAATTGGTCACTGCAACCAATTGGTACCCATTGGTCAGTCCTACGAAAACCAGTTGGTCATGTTACAGTAGGTCCAATTGGGCCAATTGGTACCCATTGGCAAGTCCTAAAAGAACCAATTGGTCACGTTACAGTAGGTCCAATTGGGCCAATTGGTCCAATTGTGTACTAATTTACGATTGGAAATTTTCCAATTGGTTCCAATTGGAAATATTCAAATTGGGATCAATTGTTTTTTTTTGACTGGGTGGGCAGCATCTACGAAACATGACTCTGCTTTGTGTGCATGCGCGTACCGCAGAAGCGCAGAGGCGCGAGCCGTCCTCCTGCCAGTGTTGAAAACTGGATGGACGTTCCTCGGAATGGGGGAGACCTGAATGGCCTGCCGCACACTATCCGATAGCTGAACGTTACGATCCTGTAACACCGTCGGATTGATTCCTACCTTAGCAAGGATACCCCTTCCCGCTGACGTAGACGAGAGCCTGGCAATATGTGCGGACTGCTGTGCTTCGATAACTTCCTCTAATGTGTTGTGGACGCCTAAGCTTGCTAGGTTCTCTGTACTTGTGCGCATTGGGATTCCAAGGACTCTCTTAAAGGTCCCATGACACCAAAATTTCAAACGCGAGATGCTTGCGTTAATTGGTTTTCCTGCATACGAAGGCAATCTTGACCAAGTATTAGCGGCGAACGTCGCCTCTAAGTAATTTTAATATGGTTTCAAAGTAAGCGGGAATGCTCATCCGAGCTTGCAGCACCTCGCGACATCGCCACTAGTGTGACGTAGTTTGTGGGCCATCTGTGACGTTTCACTTTTGTAAGTTGATATCGTGACGTCACAGAGAGACACGGGCGCGCCGCGCTATGGCCTCCGAGCGTAGCCTCCAAGATCGGCTCTCGCAGCCGATCGCGGAGGCCACGCCAAAAGCCGTATTTTTCTGCTTCCTCTCCGTGTTGGTCGCTCAAGCGTACATTGTACACACGCTATGATGCAAAGCGAGTGTGGCGAGCTGGTCTGGCGCTCGCGCTCTCCGCAACGTCACCGAATCTTGAGCTCAAGTAATCAGTGCATGCGCTCACTTCCGACAGCCGCCGCGCTAGCCCCGCGGCGCTAGTTTCTTGCAGTTTTTGGCGCGCGTTTCGAAGCTTCATTAAAGCTGAAAAAATTAACGATGCTGTGACTAATTAGACTTCGCGCTGGAGAATTTGCCACTCCATGCCGTGATTACAAGACACTGTTCTACTCATTAGAACATAAAAGTCTCCAACAAAAAAATAGCTGTCATGGGCCCTTTAAGAAACGGTTTTGACGATTTTGTGCAAACATGGTGATCCGGTAGAGCGGGTCACTAGGACCATTACAGGACAGATTTCAGCGCTGTGCGTAAAGTGTGTAATTTACAATAAGGTTTTGAACGCGCGTATCGCAAAAGGTCGCAGCGGCTCGCCAAAAGGCGTTTTCAAACGTCATCGACCGATCGAATGCGAGACCGCTGATTGGCCCCCTAACATGTGACGTGCACGTAATGTTCCCAATCTAAATGAAAGAACGTGCTCCTACAACGTGCTCCTTCGTTTCAGCCAACGGTATCGTCGCGGCATCTGGCGGCGTACACACGAGTCGCCGGCGCTCTATCGCAGAGGCTAGCACTGCCCTGCCGAGGCTGGGGAGGTTAGTAAAGATATCGGGGCGCTATGTAGCGGCGGAGGGCTCCGCAGGGCGGCGGACGAGGGAGGCGCAGTCGTCGCTAGCGCGCACTCCGCAGCTGATCGAGTTGAGGAGGAACAGCAGTGGTAAGGAGGAAGGCGACAGAAATAAGCTCATAGCTGCCTTAGCGCATGGTGCTTCGCTTTATTTATGGTGTGAATGATTTCACAATTGTGTTGCCTAATCAGTGACGCAATGTCAAAAAAACGTTTCAGGGACCCTTTAATACTCTTCCTGATGAGCGTATTCAGCTTGTTGATTTCGTGTTTCTGCCATCTATGCATGGGAATGACGTAATTCACATGGCTCATGAGAAACGCGTGAAACAGCCGGAGGAGATTATCTTCCTTAAGCCCTCCTTTTTTGTTCGAAACCCTTGCAATGAGCCTGATTACCCCTTCAGCATGCCCTATGCTTATCTATAGTACGCCCGTGCTGACCGTTAGCTTCTACAATCATGCCCAGCACTCGCAGAGAACTAAACTTGGGTATTTCGCACCCGGAGGACGTTCGCACCACGATGTTAATCTCCCCGAGAGGCTTCCATCCTTGAGGCTTGGGTCCCCTTCTAGTGGGACGATATAGCAGCAACTCCGACTTGGAAGGCGAGAGTCAAAGACCCATCTTACTGACGTGTTTTTCTACGCAATGCACTGCCTCTTACATTGCGTCTTCAACATAGCCGTCCGACCCGCCAGAGCACCAGAGGGCGATGTCGTCCGCATAGATAGCGGAGCCAATACACCCCATCTGCTCAAGCTCGTCGGCTAAGCCCTGCATCGCTATGTTAAACAAGAGCGGCGAGATAACCGACCCTTGCGGCGTACCCCTTTGCCCGAGATCGTAAGCTTGTGATCTCAAATCACCTAACTTGATTGTGGCCCTCCTACTTCCGAGAAAGGACCGCACGAAGTTGTAAAATCGCTCCCCCAAGTTGAGGCGGGAGATCGAGTCTAGAATATGCCTATGTGACACGTTGTCGAAGGCTTTTTCTAAATCGAGACCAAGAATGGCCCTCGTGTCCCTGGTGTCGTTATCTAATATGTCGTGCTTGATGAGTAGCATCACGTCCTGCGTGGAGAGGCGAGGCCTGAAGCCAATCAAGTTGTTGGGAAATAGACGCGCGTCCTCAATGTGCTTAGAGATCCGATCATTTATCACATGCTCCGCCACCTTGCCCAAACAGGACGTGAGGGAGATTGGCCGGAGATTCTCAGCCCCGGGGCTGCGCCCAGGCTTGGGAATGAGAACCACCGACGCAACCTTCCACTGATCTGGAAATACACCCGCTTCCCAAATACGGTTGATCTCTGCCGTTATGACTGTAATCGACTTGTCATCTAAATTGCGCAGCATTTTGTTAGTCACGCCATCTGGTCCTGGGGCTGACCTTCCATTGAGCTTTTGCAATGTTTCGCGGACGTCTGCCTCCTGAAACGACCTATCTAGGCCCTCGGCTGATCGTCCTTCATACTGTGGCCATTTCGTCTCTGGCAGTCCAGCGTTGTCCGCCAGGGGAAGATAACTCCTTCCAAGCGCATGGCGATTTCGTCATCCCTATGCAGTTGCCTTTCCGCATGGAGTATTTTATCCACCACCCGATTCTGATTGATTTTTGTCTTATTCTCGTGGAGCAGGTGCTTGAGTATGTTCCATTTTGCTCCTATTCGCATCTGTCCATCCACCATATTACACAACTCATGCCACTGCTGTCTTTCAAGCACTTGGCAGTGCGCCATGATTGCTTTGTTTAGCCCGGCTAGCCTCTTTCTAAGCCTACGATTGAGCTTTTGTGTTCTCCATCTAGCTAGCAGTGATTCTTTGGCCTCTATTAGGTGTGCTAATCGGCTATCCATTTTATCTACCTCGAGCTCCGTGTCTATCGACTTCGTCGCTTCTTCGACGTCTTTTTTGATTCTATCCAACCATTCCTGGAAGTTCTCCAGAGAATCCTCTCCTCTTTCCTCCCTGATCTTACGGAAATAATCCCAGTCTATGTATTTGAATGTCCTTGGAGGCTTTCTGCCTACCTGCAGCACGGTGCTAACAATATAATGATCGCTTCCCAACTCCACTCCCAAGTTAGCCCAGGAAAATTCTGCTGCCGAACACACGAATATGAGGTCCGAGTCGTATCCTGTGACACGGATCGAGTTGCCTATCCTTGTGGGGAAATTGGAGTCGGTGATCAACGTGACGCCAAGATCCGCTGCTGCCTGCCAGAGGTTCTCGCCCTTGCGTGTGGAGTGGGCGTAACCCCACGCCTGATGCTGGGCATTAAAATCTCCGGCCACAACGATGGGGGCCCCGGCCCTGCCTGCCACAGAAACCGCCTTAGCCAACAATGAAGTGGAACTGTACACGTTGAGTATGAATATGCTTTGCTTGAGTTCACCGCTCGGGATAACCTCGCCAAAAAGGTATTCAATTTTGCCCGTACCCATGTTTAAATCATGCTCAATAAACGTATGTTTGTTATTCACCAGGGTGGAGACCCTCCGGCCCTTTCTTTACGTATGATTTGTAGTCCGACAAGCAAACTCTGTCAACCGATACCTCTTGCAATAGGATAATCTGCGGTCTCAAATCTTTCGACCTGAGGAACTGCTGAAGGACTGCCCTTTTTTGAGAAAAGCCCCAGCAGTTCCACTGCCAGATCGTGAATTTCAATGCACTGTTACTCGCAGCCATCATTACAGATATTGGCCAATGCATCCTGTGTACTACCATGGGGTTCCCCTGACGAAGTAGCCCTGTTCTTAAGTAGCGTCTTGACGCCCTTCTTGGTTCTCAGTTTGCCTACCTCTTCCTCTAGCTTGGAAGTCCTTGCGCTAAAAGAGGCCATCGCCTCTGCCATGTGCTTGAGAGTCTCCTTAATCTCTGCGATGGAATCTGTAATCTGCATCTGGAAATCAAGCTCCTCGTTCCTGATCTGCTCACTAGGGGCCTTTCTCTTTGGCGGTCTAACCTCAGAATGCGTATCTATTGGAACTGCTGGTGACTCCCCTAGAGTCTCGACTGGAATGTTCGGCCGCGATGGAAGAGCAACCTTTACCGCCTTAGCTTCCTTCATTTCTGCGATCTCAGCCCTGAGCTGTTCAACGATGCTTCGAAGAGTAGCATTCTCCTTTTGGATTCGATCAACCAGCTCGAAACTAACATGCTCTGAAGCAGCACCCCCCTTTACCTGTGGCTGTGCCGTTTTCGTGACCTTGGTGGCCCATGTGCCTTGGTGAACCCCTTGCGTTGCGATGCGTACTGCAGGAGTCCTGGAGCGGGATCTTGCTGCGGAGGCGGATCTCCCTCTGGATCGTGATCGGCCGCCCCTGGATCTGGAGCGTCCGCGCTGAGTCGCACTGGTAACCCCTGGAGTGATCGTGCGTAGCGGCGGGAAGTCCTCTTCCACGTCGTCGTCTCGTTGAAAACCTGGATTAGAGTCGTGCTTCTGCCTTTCTTCTATGACGCACCACATACGGGATCTGGAAACGCTGCTTGCACTTCTTGTCTGCTGTGATGTGTGCGCCTCCGCACAGCTTGCATGTCGGCTTGCAGTCGTGCTCCTCCGATGGGGACTGCTGTCCGCATCCCCTACATATGTCAACTGGCGTAGGGCATACGTCAGCACGATGTCCTACCTTGCCGCAAACGTAACAAACATCTGTCTGCCTTCTGAACAGCGTGCAGTGGAACATGCTCGCACCGCAAATAACGTGATTTGGAACTTTCAGCACGTCAAAAAGAATGACCACCGTTTTCGAGTTCTTGATTCGCCTTGCTTGAAGAGCCGTTGGGTTCCTGTCATGAATAATAAGCACCTGAAGTCTCACAGGGTCGATGTCAAGGTCTACTCCTCGTATGATCCCCTTGCATGTGTCCTCCGGGGCAGCCATATACGCGTTGACTTCATACTGCACAAGTCCTATGACAACACTGGTTATCTTGGCATACGCTCTGGCGTTCTTCTCCGCTGGAGTGCTCACCACCGCAATGTTCTGCATGACATTGGGACAAACTACGTTCTTGGCAATTTCTTCTTCGCTCAAACCCGCAGCCCTGGCCAGGGCGAAGGCAAACTTGATTTGGCTAACATTCCTCATGTCGAGGCCATTGCGTGGGCGCACAATCACCCGCAAGTGGTCTTTCGGAAGTTGTGGTAGTCTCGAAGCAGCTATGACTTGCTTTTTCACCTTCATGGGCAACCGACGAGGCTGGGACAGCGTTGCCAAGCCTGGCTTCGTGTTCTGCACGTCACCCATGCCTTCGGGCATGGCTGTTGCTTTCCGTCGATTAATAGCCGTGGTCCAACCAAGGGATTGAAGTTCTTCAAGAGAAGCATCTCTCCCGTTCACGGAAACTTGCATAGACATGGCGCACGCGGTTGCACGACGGCGAAATGTGGGAACGCACCCTGTGCGTCTCCGCAGCTGTCGTGAACGCCCGAGCTCAGTTGGCGCGAGCGCCCAGGCTTAGCTCGGCGGCCGCTCAACGCTGGCAAGTCCTTCCAAAATGAAGTAAGCGCCCACCTTGCAAAAAGTGTGTCCACGCGTTCTCGACGACTAGGCGGACACGGTGATGACAAAAGTTCGGTGGCTGGTATCCAAAGACTGCCGAAGAACATTGAAAACGACGGACCCGATATGAACACGGCCGTACACCTCAGCAGTCGCAGCGCCCTCCCCATCATCCTTATTAAAAAAAAAAAAAGAAAAAGTAGGAGGCAATGACAGTAGCCAAAAGAGAAAAAAGTAAGAAATGGCGCGCACTGAGAGAAGACAGATGCACACACATGGCATCGCCTCCCCCCAAGTTTCCAGAGAAAAAGGGGCTCCTAAACCTTCTCTCGAGAAAAAAAGGATTGCTTGCAATGAGCAAGCTTGATTTGCATACGAGTTTTGCAGCATTAAACTACGCAAGCAATTTACATACATTTCTCAACATGACAGCTCATTTTCAGTGGTGCTAAGTGCATGAGTCGTATGTCTGTTTTTCACTATGGAACTTGGCACCACGTATTGGAGCACTGACAATGCACAGGGCTTTAAAGCACCAATATCACTGTGCTGTCCCAACTGACAGACTGAATTCTATATACAAATTTCACCTGCAGGGAATGAAGCCACGAGTTCCAAGGTTCAAGGATTGCTTGAATCAGAGGAAACTTGTTTGCCACGTATTAAACAAAACCGACAACACACAATGCACAGATGAGCAAAAAAAATTTATTTCGATAAAAGAAGTTGCCCGTAGTGTCCTGCCGGCCACTGGCATTTTCCTCCCAGGGAGGGGTGTATCTACAATGTGGGTCAGAGGCCACTGCTCAATCGGGCCCCAAGCATCATGGTCACCTGCATCAATAAGCGGGTATCATAAGGTCTCACAAAGGTATGGCATATAGCAAGGAAATCTTTGGAGGCACTACCTTTCAACAGTGTGCCACTGTCCCCCTGCAGAAATTTCTACATAAGAGGGTAGAAATTTCTGCAGACGGGGACGAAAAGTCGATACATTATGGAACACCAAGCCACCTACGTAGGTCCATTGTTCAACATTATTTACCTAAAGCCACTGAAACTTCTCCAAGGCTGCTTTTACCCTTGAGTTTAATGCTGTAAGTTTGTGAAGGCATGCCTTCAGAACTGTGGTTGTTGTCAGCTGGAGAGGCCATGGAAGGCAACCGCCGACAAACAAGAAATGACATATCGGTTTCCTGAAATAACTCCTTGAAAGCTTGGACAATTCTTCTTTAGGTCCCTTTGGCCCACTAGGAAAACACCGGCAGTGGTTCAAAGACCGAGCCACAGCCAAAGGCTATCAAAACAAAACAAATATACTCTAAACAAAATTAGAGTGAACTGGGAAAGTCTTTTTCGGAGAACTGCCGTGGTGCAGCTGTGCCGGACCTGTGGGGGGAGCCTGCTACATGCAGCACTTTTTCGGCCTCCGTTTCCATGCTATGTAATTTCAGTGGCTCGATACAACATGTAATTCAACCATTTGGAAGTGTTACCTCAGTGCCTGAACGTGGAAAATTACATGGCAAATGGCATTAGCAAGGTACATCATGCTGGTGCTAGATTGCGGTAGGGCAATATAGCAAGTGAATGCATAAAGATACACGCTGCAGGAGAGAAGGGAATAAAAGAGCATAAATTGCAGTGCCTGCTGAGCGAGACCCTTCACTGTTGCCACTGGTTTACAGCCACATCCGCACGTGTTCATTTGTGAAGCTAATCACCTAGACTAATGCTGTAACTGTTCAAAGAGCGTTCCCGCCAGAAAAAAAAGGAAAAAACCACAGAAAAGACCGAAACGGGAGAAAGAGCAGAGATGGCCATAGCACTGCAACACGAGCTTAGTTCAGTTTAGAAATAGTGTGTAGGAAAGAGTGGTCATGCCCAGACAAACCATGCACTGAAAATGATTGCCAGATACACAAATCCATTCCACAAGTTTCTATCTAAAGGTGTCACTGAAGCTATAATTACGCAAAAATCACCAGGCTTATTACTGCCTAATTATTATTATTATTATTATTGGGGTTTTACGTCACAAAACTATGATGTGATTATGAGGCATGCCCTGTAGTGGAGGGCTTAGAAATAATTATGTCCGGGTTCGTTAACATGCACCTAAATAAAAGTAGATGGGTGTGCTTTGTATTCCCCCCCCCCCCCCCATCAAATTGTGGCCGCCTTTGCCAGGATTCAATCCCGCAAACCCGAGCTTCACAAGCCCTAATCGCTAGTTAAACCACCACAGCGGGTTAGCATAAATGCCGCATTGACATCGAAAATGCAGTAAAAACAATGGACAAAGACAAAAATGTTGCTTGGATCATTTCAGAATACACTTCTGGAGTAAATCCCAGCAGAGTGTAAAAAATAAGACCAGTCAACAGGTGCATAAGTCTCCCATTTACAGTGGAACCCCGGTTTTACATACCCCGGTTTCAAGACGGATTAGTCCGGTTCCGGCGAAAGCCCCATAGACACGATGCGTTAAAACCCTCAATTATACGATGCGATCTTACGCCGAACCCGCGTTACACGACGATCCACGCGAAGCAGGGCGATCGAACGGCAAAGAAAAGGGAAGTGCCAGCGGGCATCTTTCGTCGCACCGGCTCTTTGTCGCCCCTCTGCATGCCGCGCACTCGGGAAACCAGTTCGTTTC
Source organism: Hyalomma asiaticum (assembly GCA_013339685.2). NCBI lineage: Eukaryota > Metazoa > Arthropoda > Arachnida > Ixodida > Ixodidae > Hyalomma > Hyalomma asiaticum. Next base: position 145,460,405 of record CM023483.1, read on the forward strand.
GTCTTCCCCTGGCCCTCCCATCGGCAGGCGGCGCCGCGAGTAGCGGAACAGAGTGGCGCGGTTGTTGTCTTCCTCCATTCTTCTCACCCTTTCCGACCAACCATCTCTCTCCTGCGACCTCCCTCCCGTGATAACGAAAAGCGAAGCGGCACACACAAAGGCAGACATCGCGGCGACGAACAAGAAGCAGGCGCTAAACCTAACTGCAGCAGACGATGTACGGAGCAGCCGCCGGAGAAGGCCACCGCGTCATCACGCGCAGCAGCCAGTAGCGGCCGCACGTTCTCCCACTCTCTCGAGGAGCGCCCACTTGGTGCAATCGCAGCTTCGCATCCAAGCGCGGGATACTCGAATGCCCCCGCAAGCCCCCAATCATGCGCGAACCATGCTTCCACCATGCCACCGCCGTTCCCGCCGACAGCGGTGGAAAAAAAAGGGCAAGAATTCATGAACAAAACAAAACCAAAGTGGTGCCGGTCAGTTCAATGGTGCATGAACAGCGCTCGCTTGAAGTCGTGCTGTTTTAGAGCGTGTTTGAGCAGCACAGCAGCTGCCGTTGCTTGTAATATATTTGATATGAAGTAGTTTCAAGACAAATTGGGCGCTGAAAGTTACAGGAGGGGTAGTTTATGGCACATACAGTGCAAATATGTGGGTTTCCGAAAAGCGTGTTTTTGGCGATTTTTCGATTTTCAAAGGCCGCATTCCCCCTTAAGTGTGTGCCATGTTTCGCTACTGCTGTTGCAAATCACACTAGTGGATTGTGGCACTCAAGGGCATAAGTTTTTCTGTTCGGATTTTACGATGCCTGCATTTTACGCCACTTTTTTGTGGTCCAGAAAACGTATAATCGGGTTTTCACTGTAGTGCCTTTGTTTGGGAAACGTATACGAGACAACAATAAGCATTATAAACAGATGTGTTCAGCTGCATCAGCCTTGCACCCATTGGTAAGAAAGCAATGAAATTTAAATATTCTTGCAAGATGTGTGGGATTATTCCTTTGTGATACAGACTGCAATAGATGAGAACATTACAAACACAATTCAAACACCTCACTCTCACGTCTGTCAACGTAAGCTCTTTTAAGAGCTCACGGCGGTCAGCTTTTGCATGATTGAGACAATGCGGACATTACTACTCCATTACATTGCATTATTAAAAAGACGTTTTACAGAGGAACAAGGTCTACAGGTGCCCGAATCGTTTTATTTTACATATGCATAATGAATATTCCCTCCTTTTCATTTATGGGAAATCATTTGGGATATTTGTAGTGCAACTTGTCCGATGTACAACTGTTGTGTAAACCAACAAGTTTGTATGGTGCAAAATGATTCCCTGAGTGTTTTAATTACATTGATGTAATTGTGACAGTAAGAATCACAGATAATGTGCAACTAATACGCACTCTCATTAAGGAAATAGAGAGAACTGGTGAGCATACCCAGTAAGTCGCTTAGGTTCTTGACTTTCATCATGAGAAAGAAGCAGCAGAGCGTAAAAGGCTACTTTGTAAAACACACTTACCACGTGAAAAAAAGAAAAAGAAATTACACCATCTCCCGCTAAAGGGGACCGTGAGGCGATGCGAAGCAGCACGGGGGGTGCACACTGCGTTTGCATCGGTTTGACTAGGTGTCGCGTTTGAATTGATTTGACGCTAGCAGACACTGCCTGCGTCAGGGTTGTCTCTCGCTGGCGAGGGGGCGTTCTCGTTCCTTGCGAGCTAGTAAAGCGTTCATCGAACAGCTGCGGGCACTGCGGCGAGTGTGCGGCAGGCGAGGGAGAGAGTGACGTCAACTGCGGCGTGACCTACTTGGCACCGCTCCAACACCTGCGGCGAGGGGAGCGCATTGCCCTCGCCGTACGGACGCACAAGACAGCGTTACACAGGCTAATCAAAGAGCTGCTTCGCATCTAAAAATGAACCAAAGATTGGGCGAGTTCGTACGAGTTCATGAAACAGAAGCGCAAAGCAAAATAGACACGAAAAAGAACAAGCTGTTCATGTCCACACATTAAAGGTATGATTGTATGCAATCATGTATCCACTGTGTTTGTAGTAATTCAGTTTCTGGTTTAAACAGTTCTTTAACCCCCTGTTTATCTATACTGCATCAGGGCTTGGCATGCACAATATGGGGCCACGTGTTCTGGCACGATGGCGTACTTTTCGTGATTAGCGATAGTCGATGTAAGTGCGGTGTTTGTTGAATAAAATTCAGTTTGAAGTAAGCGCTCGTCATGTCTTGTCCTTTCTAGTGTCCACATTTTGCTTTGCGCTTCTGTCCAATACAGTCAACTCCCGATAATTCAAAGTCACTTAATTGGAATTTTCGGTTAATTGGAAGTGAAGTCGGGGTCCCGTCAGTTTTGCATGCAAGCCAATAGAAAAAAATGCTTGGTAATTCGAAGTTAGAACTCTAAGGTGTCGGTTAATTAGAAGTTTTTCTCAATCTTATAGCTCAAGATGATCGTAATGTTTGAGAAATTCCGTATTTTTAAAGTGAAAAACAGCCTTGCGTGCTGAATTTACATCCCTAGCTGACTACAGCGCCACAGCTCATGAAGCGTCAATGTTAGGTACTGGCGGCATCGGCATCGCAGCTGATGACAGCGCTGAAAATGATGAGGCAGGCTTAGCCCATTCGCCCGGCGCAGTCGCAGCCTCGCATGGTCGCTTTGACATACTAGGTCTATGTTTCCTCGAGTTTGAATCGGCCCGCCGGCATGGCATCGTTGCACAGTCGCGGTAATGGCAACTCGCGGACCTTATCGTACGCTTGACTTGGCGACGAAAGTTAAGATTTCGAAGGCAGTTGAGGACGGAGGCAATGGAGGCATCGCCAAGCGGCACATCGCACGGAAGAACGGAATCAAGCGCTCTTTCGAACACCATTAACAAGTGCTCGACACTCGAAGCATTTGGGAACGACCAATTTAAAATGTCATGCATGAGAATGCGCACCGTTGCCCACCTGGAGTTAGAGCAAGCGTTGCTCATTTTCGATTAGGGAGGCCCGGAGCAACCAACTTCGGCTCAGTGGCGATATCGTAGCAGCAAAAGCCTTATCGCTTGCGGCGATATTAGACATTAAAAATTTTTCTTCGTCCGATGGATGACTGTACGCGAAAGCAACTTCTCGAACGGATGCTTTTGTGCATGGACAACTCCACGCAGTGCGAGGTGAGCCGCTTCAGTGCTATCCACATGCTAGCATATGAGCATGGGGTCGCGTTAAAGAGGAGACGATCGCGAACTGCTTCAGGACCTGCGGTTTTAGTGCAAGTGCCTCGAGAGATGGAGGTGGTTCGTCTTCTCCAGCGGAGGAAGCGCGCACAACCGAAGTTGACGACAATAGTCTTCGACCAGCTCGTCCCTCTCGGAGAATATGTTGCCGCTGACAGTCAAGTTGAAACGTGTGGTGTGCTGACGGACACCAAAATACTCGGGATCGTTCGGCTCAACAAGGCTGCTGACGAAAGTTACTTGGACGACGATGTTTCAAGCGAGCCGCAACCTACAGCTGCTGATGTAGCTGCGGGCCTTGCCCTCGCGCAGCGGTTTTTTGCTGCAGAGAGCAACGGCGAGGAAGCACTCGGCCACGTCTACAGTTTGCAGAACTTGCTCTCCGCGGCAAGATGCCGCAAGCAGATTTCTTTTTCAAATTAATTAATAAAAATGTCCATTTTTACCCGATTTGGTTAATTAGAAGTTCGGTTAATTCAAAGTTTTTTGCGGTCCCCGTCAATTTCGTATTAACGGGAGTCGACTGTATGAATGAAATGAGGCTGGCCATTCCTTTTCACCATATGCACTACATTGTGCTGGTAATCCGTGCGGAACTGAGATTAATCTATTTGGTAGCACATTCTACGTTGATCATGAAAGTATGCACAGTATCAATGCAAGAAAGAGCTGTGAGGAACTGGACACATGAATGTATTCAGCTTATTTACAGTCACAGACGCATTATCTGTGCAATGAACCGCTGCGGCATTACGTTGAGGTGGAGGGAGGAAAACAAGAAGAGCATTGCATGGAAGCAATGCAGCATTAAACAGGGCCTAATTTATTGAAATGTTCGCTTACAGCTATAAAATAACGAGCGCGCAGCAGACACCTGCCACTTTGGAGCACTTCCACAGCGAAGAGAAAGCCCATGGGTGAGGCAGAGCAAGCGCTGTTCCCCTAAAAAGGTCCCCACGCATTTCCGTGGTGCTTAGGACACTCCCCCTATTCTAGGTCACTCTAGACATGGCTGGTCACAAAAACCAATACAGATGGGTTACAACTTCACACGGAAGCAACCTAGCAATAACGAACACCAAATATACAAGCCTATGCATTACTATAGCAGAATGAAGCACAAGAGTCCTACTTACCAGAGACTGTAAAAGTCGAGTGAACATGGTACGAGGTAAAGCAGTAATGGAGACCCATTTCAATCACTTTAAGCTAATAATTGAATTCCTTTTGGCTGAACGACTATATTTTGGGCCCTGCCAGGCCTGCAGAATCAGTTGGCGACTGTACATTGCTCCTTGCAGAAGGAGTTGGGATAATGTGATGCAAAACCAAGCCCAACTATACTAACGATTACTTTCAACAAAGACTGCATTAACCCCGCCATGTAAATAAACATGTTTTAGAGCATCAATATCGTCATGTATTTCCACATTAAGGCTTCCTTGCCCACATGAATGCATGCAGGTGCTTGTTTCTGGCGTAACTGACTGATCACTTGATTTTGTTAGCTGTTCAAGTCCCATGACCATTATTAATAAAGTTACTGGCCACATAATGGTAGAAGAGCCTGCTTGCACAATAATGAGCCCAGAAGTGCTTCCTTTGGCCTCTGCCCACTAATTTGAACTCCGCTTAATTTCAACATTTTTATGGCTCCGACAAGTTTGAATTAATGCGCTTTTACCGTATAATGCATAATACAGTAGACCCTCGTTATAATGAACCCAGATATAACAAGCTATTAGATATAACGAAGCAATCAGAATTCCCCTTAAAATTCCCATAGATGAAATTGATATCACTATAATGACGTAATTGTTATAAGGGAGTAATTACGGCTCCCCGTTCAACTTCATTACGAGGTTTTACTGTATAACAATCACTATTCTGATACGTTTGCTATGGTGAAATACATTGTTGTGGAACAACATTACATCGAAAGTACAGGCAATCAGTCCTAGATTTATCAAAAGTTTGTAATTATGGTGTTTGTTGCAGTGAGATTTAACTGCACAACCCTCCAAGCCACTCACAGGCAGCACGGGGCGAACAAGCCGAGCAGACGAAGGTGAAGAATGTAGTACGAGGCTTGAGTGGCTCTTCTACGCACCACCAAGGAAAAAGCCTGAATTCCATGCCTACAGGGAAGTAACAAACCTGCTAAGGCTGTGGTCTCGGGCATGCAGGTGCAGCTTGGCCTCCTCGGGCAGTGGCTCAAAGAAAGGGTGATCGAGGGCCTCGCGCAGCGTGATGCGTTGCGATGGTTCGTATGCCAACATCTGAGAGATGAGGTGGAACAGCTGTCGACTTGCTTCATCCTCCATGGACATGTACCGCTGCACAACATGCATGCACCACTGTCAATGCATTGGAATCAGCAGCCGGGTCACCAGAACACCCCTTCAGTACAACGGTGCATGGCTTCAAAGAGCCACAAGGGAATCTCCATCAAATGAACATCAGGGGGCCGCTAAAAATCACCGAGTCGAGCCCATTTATAACAAAACCTGAGCGTAATGCGACATCAGTTCGTAATAAATGAAACACTGGTTTAAAAGTTGCAAGCGAAAACACAAAATTTATACTAAAAAAAGAAAAGTCTGTAATGCACGTCTGTTTCTGCAGTGCAGATGCAATGAGGCCAGTGCACTTTAGATAAAGCAGCAGCATGCTTTCCGCCAATGCCCATGGCTATGAATGTATACTCTCTTTCACCAGTTCTGTGCAGCAGAGCCAAGGCTACGAGGCCATCGAGCACAGAATTCTTCAGAAGCGCAACAAAATGTCATTTTTTGCCCATGCACCTGCGAGTCGCTACTGCCACTATGGGCCCCCACTCCACCCTCCTCCTCTTTCCAGCAGCTACCAAACCAGCGCCCACCATTGGCAGATGAGAAGCCGTGGAAGGACACTGTTAACGTGTGTTCACCCTCCAGTTTGGCCGAAGAGACCTGTAGCTTCCACAGTGCTGCATGGAACTATCTCACGTACGAAAACGGACAAAGTATGCGCGACGTTTTGCAGTCGTTATTCAGAAAACGTGCCGATTTTGACACTGCTAAGCCTAAGTGCCTAGCGTGAGCCTCAAAAATTGGTTGGATTCGTAGACACCGGATGTTTCCCACCAGCTGCACGGCATTCGTTTTTTACAACAGTGACGGCGTATTTTTTCTGGAACTAATGCAACATAGTGAGAACGTTGGCCTCTCGGCATGTTTCCAATATTTTTCACCGGTGATACAACAACTTTAATATGGCTGTAGCCTCCGAAACTAAAGCGCGCAGGAGCTGCCGGTGCGCCAAGTCTCGGAGTTCGCACAGTTTCCGCTTCCTTTGTTCAACGGCCTTTGAAGTCTCAAAGGAGTTGTAGGGTGCTCCGTTGACTCATGTAGCAGCTCAAACTTGACCTTCGAGTCGATGGGCCGTTGGTTTGAAGGCCTTCAAAATGCCCGTGTGACAGCAGTATAAATCCCTCCCCTTGTACTACCGACTGCAAAGCTGATGCCGCTTTCGGTGACGCCTGCTGGTGCTAAGTAACTCTTCCCAAACCCCATGTCCTTAATACCTGTGTCACACGGGCACATTGGAAGGCCTTCGAGTCGATGACCTTCAAAAAGCCCACAACTCTATCGACTCAAAACAGCAGTGCCAGAATGAACGGCCGTTGAGACGCCGTGTGATTTCACAACAACATGGCGGCAACCAAAGCACCCGCTTCAATTCTAATTCGCACTAGTTGCTTGCTATTCGCACCGACGGCAAGAAACAAACCTTAAAATTGACCTTTCTCTGAATCCCATGTACCAAAAGGGACAAAGTATGTGCGACGTTTTGCAGCCCTTATTCAGAAAACGTGCAGATTTTGACGCTGCTAAGCCTAAGTGCCTAGCGTGAGCCTCAAAAGTAGTTTGATCCATAGGCACCAGATGGCGCAACACGCAGTGTTTCCCACCAGCTGCATGGCGTTTGTTTTATTGCGATAGCGATTATATGGACAGTCTCGGCTGGTTTTTGCCGTCATGAACCGTATATGTATAAGGATGTATATATATATATATATATAAAAGTCCCAAAGAAAAATTATTCAGATAAATGCTTCCGACGTGCGGAATCGAACCAGGAACCTCTCACTCCGCAGCGCATGGCGCTAACCACTACGCCACGAAGAGCAGATCCTTCAGGGAGCTAACGGCGAGCCTTATATACACATCCTTTACCGCTGGCAGGACTCAGAGACGGCAGGCGCTTATAGCGTTTCTTCATGACCAGCGAGATGGAGCGAGGAGCGCGATGGGCAGCCGCCTTTGCAACAGGAGCGCTGTTCAAACTGAGACTACCCACTGTGACAGCTTATTCGCGTTCGTTCGGTGTACATCTGTGCGTTCGTTTCGTGCGTGCTTCACTTGATATTTCGCGCTCATCATCTGTTTGTTCATTTAGTGGCCTCCCCTAGCTTTGTATGTGTAGCTTTGTGACACACAACGTTTAAAGCCCTTCGTACAAGCACGGCCCACGGGAGACGCTCCCTTAGCAAGTGCATGTTTCCTGCAATTAATATTGCTCCTGAAGCTGCGAGCCTCACTTCGTATAGCATTGCAGTTTCTTGCTATCGCATTCATTGCTTTGCCCTTGCGGCGAAACTGTGACTTTTTGTTATACCAGTGGCGGCGTATTCGTTCTAGGACTAATGCAATAAAGCGAGAGCTTTGGCCTGTCGGCACGTTTTCAGCGTTTACCACATGTGTGGGATTCTACTATTGATACAACGACATAAATAGGGCCATGGCCTCAGAAACTAACGCGCGCGGGAGCTGCCGGTGCGCCAAGTCTCGGAGTTTGCGCCGCTTCCGTCATTCAATGGCCTTCGAAATCCCAAAGGAGTTGTGGGCAGCTCAGTTGACTCGATAGACTATTGACTCGATGGCCATCGAAACCGCCCGTGTAGCAGCTCAAACTTGACCTTTGAGTCGATGGACTATCGGTTCGAAGGCCTTCGAAACGCCCGTGTGACACCAGTATAACTCTGGGTGGGCTCCCATTAAATGCTATCTTCTTCCATGAGCATGACGACTTGACTGATGCATATCCCACAATTATGAAGATGTTATACATGAAAGTACATGCCAAGGAGCTCACCTGGAGTGGCTTGCAGTTCTCCTTGACATAGCGTCCTGCAGAACTCTTTTCATCCCAGTCGAGGCGGCCATGGTAGAAGTACTTGGTCCTGCAACAACAGCAACATTCATGGCATTCTTGTCACAAAGCACTATGTGAGACAGCAGATTTAAGTTCTTTCCGCAGCTGAAAGTTCCTGCTTGCATGAGAAGCAATAGCACTTAAATGCATACGCACAAATACTGGCATAAAAATATAAAGGAAAGTTTGTTTTGAAAGAGCAAAATCCATTCCATGTACTTTGATAGGCCGATCATTGGTTTTTGTGCTAACATGTGGCCCACTAGCGACAAATTCTACGCATGCTTTGTGCTGCTGGAAAGTTGCAACTGTACAATTTACATTATCGTGAGAGATCAGTGTGTTGGCCTGCTAAGTCTAGTACTAGAAAATGAAGACAGGCCACAACGTGTACACATATCTCAAACTGCAAGGTATGCACGGCAGAGGGTTAAGCGTTAATGGCTCGCAAAACGGCCCTCACACACACACACACAATGGCAGTCATACTTGCCTACTGAAATCTTGGTTTCAGGCTGGTTCAAACTTGCTTATCTCAGCCAAACCACTTTTATTGGGCACTTAAAGGGTCGGGCAGCAATCGGTTACGGAGCCTCACAAATCGCCTGCGGAAGTGTAAAGCCCTACTATGTCCTTGCAACCAGTGCAAAGAAGAGCAACAAGCCACGCACATCCTGACAAACATCTTCCCTTCTGTTTTCATTGGAACGCATTTGCGCTTCCACAGCGACGACAAGCTGGAGGCTACAGCCGCTGTGGGGGAATGGCGACATCCGCGGCAACTGCACCCAGGCCCATGGTAATTCTCCCTGTCATTTTGTTGAAAGAGCTTTAACCAAACAAGACATTCCCTGCTCCATGTAGTGCAATAACATTTGGCTCACAGGAACCTCCACGACTGACAAGCACTGCTTTCTTCCTATGTTCAAAAGGTGCTGCAAAAAGGGGCTCCTGTCAACATGTGAGCCATGCATTATTGTGGAATGCAGTGCAAAACACTGGGGCACTGAAGCCTCATCCTGTGTGCTTGTCTCACGATGACTCACAAACTCGCCCAAGCTTGTACTTTATTACATAAAATAAAAAATGCGGATGTACTTATCGCTGAGCCGAGCGACATAGCTAACATATTGAATGAATACTTCCATTCCGTATTCTCTCCTGCCGAAAGCGGCGACCAGTCATTTGAGCCATCAAAATTTGATGATAACTTCATATCTGTTGAAGGTGTCTTTTCTCTCTTGCTAAACCTTAAAGAAAGATCTTCAGGCTGTCCAGATAACATTCCCAATGCTTTTTTGTGCCGGTACGCCGAACCTGTGTCACACATTCTCGCTGCAATATTTCATTCATGCTTAAAGCTAATCATCCCAGATGATTGGCGTGTCGCCCGGGTAGTGGCAGTTCACAAGAAAGGAGACCGCTTACAAAAAGAAAACTATCGCCCGATATCCCTGATGTCATCCTGCTGCAAAATACTTGAACACATACTTGCACATTTTATAACCGAATTTCTTGAGCGTAATAAATTGCTATCTAATCACCAACATGGATTTCAGAAAAACCTTTCCACAATCACCCAGCTTACTACCACTCTTCATGAGGTCGCTTTAACCCTCGATTTGGCCGGTCAGATTGACTTAATATTTTTGGATTTCAGCAAAGCTTTTGATCGAGTATCCCATAGTAAACTTCTAAACAAACTTCACAGGTTTGGCCTACCATCTTTTATTATCGAATGGATTAAACAATACCTGTCCAACCGAACTCAGTTTGTTGATGCGGATGGGAACTCGTCCGAGCGTTTGCCAGTTACGTCTGGCGTGCCTCAGGGAAGCGTTTTGGGTCCTATTCTTTTTCTCATGTATGTCAACGATATTACTACTGCTGTGTGCCCTGATGTTCATATTAGGCTGTTTGCCGATTATTAATTTTCAAAAAGGTAACTTGCCATAACGACCAAATTTCATTAAATTGTAGTCTAGCGAAAATCCACGAATGGTGCACAACATGGTCAATGTCTCTGAATTCTGAAAAAACTGTGCTGCTGCGTGTAACCAATAAAAGACAACCATTTTTATACACGTATAAAGCTGGTAACCAGATCGTCGCAGAGGCCACGGAATACAAATATTTGGGATTGACAATCACCAACAAACTTACATGGTCCTCCCACATCGAAAACATTTGTACAGCAGCTACTCGGAAACTTGGCCTACTTAGACACAAACTAAAAAATGCGCCACCCGATCTAAAGCGTCTCGCCTACAAAACTTTTGTTTTGCCTAGAGTTGAATACGCTAACGTAGTCTGGGACCCCCACTACAAAAAAGATAAGCATAGGCTCGAGATGGTACAGAGACGGGCAGTACGCTTCATATATAACAGGTACAGGAAAACAGATTCACCTTCGATCTCTAATGCTGGCAAATGGGATCCCAACTTTGGAGGAGCGCAGAAAAATAGCAAGGCTAAAGTTCTTATTCTTACTTTATCATGGCAAGCTGAATGTGAATGCGTGCGCATACATTCAACCATTTTTGTCGCGCATGTCCAGAAATCGGCATGCACATATCTTCTTCCATATCAAACATGCACTAATCTTTTCAGAAACTCATTTTTTCCACGAACCATTTCCGAGTGGAATTCACAGCCTGAAGATATTGTTTCTTTACAATCTGTCCGTGATTTTGAAAGTGCGCTACTTGCTGATATAGGAATTCAGTAATCACTGTAAGCTCATGGCTTTTTTTTTTTTTTCTACATGTTCCATTGATGCACTGTTATTGAATTTTGCAAACACTTTGTCTACACACCCGACGTATTTCGGGTTTCTTTTCGTGTAATTGTTTTTTTTTTCTGCTATGGTACGTGTCACTCTTATGAGCTGTATAATTTTGTTATGAAGACAGGTTGCGCTGGTTTCTTTTATACTTCTAGGTGTTCCCCTTTTGTGCATGGTCCTTCGTGACCGCAGTGTATGGTAAATAAATAAATAAACTAACAAACAAACATCACCGCACTGCATGCACCACGGAATTCAAAGCTTCGTTTCAAGACAATCTTCTTTCAACACCACATGTGGCACCGACTAAGTTGCTCAACTCTCATTACAGCAGCTAAAGTACTTCCACAAATTTCTTTTCTCTTTAACATGATGTACGTAGCATTAGTATACATCAAATTGTAGCTCATTAGATTGGCTTTTTATATTAAAAATGGCACTGCTGTAAGGGTTTATCAAGTGTTGCCTCGTTAAATAAACGAATAAGTTTGCAAAAATGTACGAATACGAAAGAAGTGAACGAGTTTGCCAAGCCAGAGAACTATTCTCAATATGCTGAAATACAGTCAAACACGGATATATAAAACTTGAAGAGGATCGCAAATTAATTCCATATACAGAAACTTCGACATAAAGAAAATACAGGCCCTGGGACGTTACCTGTGTAGACGATCACCTACCAATCGGGGCATTCAAGAATGACAACTGCCATGTTTACTCGAATCTAACGTGCACCTTTTTTCCGATAAAAACGGGTCCAAAAGTCGTACTAAACAGTCGCCAGCGATGCGAGCATTAATGCTGCAAGTCACAATTTTGAAATTGTACACTGTGTCAGAGCACCCTCCTTATGATGTGGAACCAAACAATGCTTATAGCACCGACTCGGCTCCCGAGATTGTGCGCATACCCTCGGAGGCCGCGGTGACACGTGCAAATGATAACGTGCATCCAGTGCTATGCAGCAATGCCCTGCGAGTTTGCTGCCACCCTTTCTGCAGCTTTGTTTTTGGTTGTTACTGAACACTTGTTGCGAGAGTTGCAGTGTGCCAGTACACTAGCATTAAGGCCTTTTTTGAGCTCAAAGTCATTGAGCATGTGCTAGAGTGGAGGAATGAGGAAGCTAAGATGGCATTTCAGTGTCAATCCAGTGCATGTACAATGAAAGTTCGTTAATTTGACCCCCCCCCCCCTTCATATCAAAAACCTGTTAATTCGACCTGCACATGTGGTACCTACAATTATGTACAGGAGTCTACGGAGCAGAACTCTCACTATTTGGCAAAATTTCAGCGCGCATCGGTTAATCCGACCTCGCGTCGCAGCCTGCGAGCTTGCAGAGTCAATGCAAAGAGAGAGAAAAAAAAAAAAAATGCCATGACCAACGCTATGTACAGCTGAAAACAAAAAAGAAATGACACAAAAAGGTACGATGACAATTCGACAGAAAGCGACGATTGTGACCAACTGCCCCAACCACCAAAACAAACCATAAAAGAAGCCACAGAAGCGCTTGTCCGTGCTGGAGGACGTTTGTGAGCAAATTCCGCATGGTGCGTGTGCCATGGAACATCTGACAGCTATTAGAGCTATTGTAGTCGCTTAAATTCGAGCGAGAAAACAGAGGAAGATTATAAGCTTCTTTGGCAAATAAAGGTACGTCATGCTGGGGAAATTTCGCACTTTTGTTGTTCATTCAGTAATTTAACATCAATTTTTTTGCGATCCCACCAGTGTCGAAGGTAATGGACTCTTGCTGTACACCATGCTATGGGCGAGATGACGAAGACGCTCCTTCTGTCATGGAAAAGGCCCAGGTTCCCCTTGGTGAGCAACAAAGTTCTCGACTGTCAAGCAGCTCTGGAAATAAGGCTGTGCAGTGTGTCCCATGAACAGATTCCAGAAGTATGCACAGGCCACAGCCAGAAAACAACGGATGGGGCAAAAGATGAGGCTCTTGCAAATTTAAAACCAGTAGGAGTTGCACAATAACGTTCATGCATCATCGTTAAACAAAATTCAACTCTTGAAAATCCTCCTGATCATTTCTTTTTCTTTCATGTAATGAACACTCCCCCAAATTAATGTTTCTGGTAAAACATTTCAGGAAAGAAGTGGGTTCATTACGTCAGTAAACAGGGTTATATACGCACTTGGCATGGCTTGCAAGCTTGGCAATAGGCTTTGAAAAAGTAAAGGCTCAAGAGGCGCTGACACAAAAATTGCCGATGATTTCTTTTTGCTGCAGTGTGTAGCTGGGGACATGTTGGGCATGCCAAAGCGCATCAACTGTTCCAGTGCACGACAGATTCACTGGCCTCTTTATTACCGAACGGTTTCAGTTTTTGTTTGGGAAAGCTCCAAGAACAACATGCCACCGGGTGCGACTGGTGCCACCTGGTGTAAGAAATGGGGTAAACAAGTTCAAGCACGTGGGCCCACAGAACTGTGACGTACTTCCACAAGACCTGCAATGCATGCTTCTTCAATGCACACTTGTTTGTCCGCTACGGCAGGGGGCACGTTAGGCGGAACAGCCCTGCCCTGCGGTAGTGGAGCAAGTTTTCAATAGGTTCAAGGTGTGCCTTTACGATGGAACTTTCTGACAACGATATGCTGCACTTTTTAGATTTACTACTGTATTTTAATCGTAACAACCATCTTTGCTGGGAATACCTGGCGCAGTTGAAGGAAACCCATTTTACCGCATTATTCATCACAAAGTTAGTAAAAAGGGCCACTGACTCTCCGTGTCTCATGTCCGCTTTGACAGTCATGCGAACACCAGTTGAGCCACAGCTTTGACCTTCAGGTGTCTTGGCTAAAAGCATTGAGTTTCCCTTCTAGTCTACCGGTGGCAGTAAAATCAGCACTTTTAAAGAAGCTTCAAGCCCCTCCCAGTGCAACATTATGTCAGAAACCAAATACGTACGTTGTGATGCCATATATCCATACCATTTCTCACAACCTCAAGAGGATGGGGAAAAAACATGGCACTGACCTTGTTTTTCACTCCTCCCATGAAACTCTCCCGGCCGTGCGCACTCACAAGCAGCGCGGGCAACAGAAAGGCATGTGGCAAGAGCCACACACCGTCCTACGTGCCCTGCTGAGGTGGGCTACATGAATTCACTTACAGTAGAACCTCGTTATAACGAACTCGGATATAACGAACTATCGGATATACTGAAGTAATCACAATTCCCCTTGAAATTCCTATAGATGAAATTGATATTGGTTATAACAAACTAATGGTTATAACAAAGTAATTACCGCTCCCCATCAACTTCGTTATAACGAGGTTTTACTGTAGTTGCGGCAAAGTTTATATAGGGCTGACGGGGCAGTGTCTTAACGAGAGGTTAAAGGAGCATGCGTATTCATAGGGGGTCGTCAACAACGCCGTGCACCTACCAGCACACATTAGGAGATGTGGATGCACCGTGCTTCTGTACAACACCAAGGTCACTGGGAGGGCTAAGGGTAGACCAGATAGGAAAATCCTTGGGGCTTATCAGATTAATGATCGCTGTATTAGCGCTCTGTCAGTACACCCGAAGGGCAAGGAGTTGATGTTCTTTGACATAAGTTTGAAATTACAAGTGTGCCGTTGCTCCTTTCATCCAGTTCTGTTACGCGCTTGGGTTCTCACACGTGCTAGTGATGAACTAAAAAATCTTGCACCTCAAGCTTTTATGTAGCAACAATAGCTTGGCTCTAAGCTATCTTTACACTTTTTACGTTTTCTTCCGTTTTGTTGGGTTCAATTTCACGAAATTTTTGGACATTGCACATGCGCAGTTCAAGGTTTCTGGTGGGTGGCGGTATTTCAAAAGAATAAACTCAGTTGCAAGTGAGCGTCTTTCCTGTCCACACTTACTCCCTCTGAAATTCTTTAGCGCTCTCTTCCTCAAGTAAGTTTCCTCCTCAAAGGGGGCGACCTGCTGCAAGCATAACAGTACACACTTTATGCCGTAGCACTGGCAACTGGCGATGAGGTAACACACCTACTGAAATCATGGTTTTGAGCTACTTGAAACATTTTTCACTTCAGCTAACAACAAAGGAACCGGAAAAAATCTCGCAGTAGGATGCTCCGCTTGGGGCACATAAAACTGAAATCTGCAATGTGCGCTAGGAAGAACCATCAGCCAGCTCCAACACAGATCTTGAATGCAGTGCCAGTCCTCCTCAAGAGCAATTTGGTCACTACTGTTAGCAGCTAAGCCAGAAATGAAAAACAGTCAGCAGCAAACATCTAGCAAGTGATGTGTCATGGTACATCATTCTGTTGAACCCCCCAATAACAAAATCTATGGGAAAAACGAAAAAAATTCGTGCATCTCCACAAAGTGAACTATGACGAGTGGGCGAAGCACTGGGGATTTGGTTATTTGGTGCTACCGTAGATCACCAGTGACATTGCCTACTCATTCATGTAAATGGGCAATAATGTGTGTGTATATTTACACACGCATTGTCATTTGTGTTCCTGGTCTTTATGAGGTTCCTGCGCTCCCACGTCGTAGATGGTGCCGAGTTCCGGATAACTTTTACTTAAAGTGGCGCTGCGAATCCTTGGGGTTCAACTACGCACAAGAGAAATCTCCCACCGGCACTACATTGCAGGTCAAGATCCAGTGCCTATATATATGGGGTGGCCGGTGAGCGCGAGCAGTCGTTTTTTTTAAATCAAGAAACTCGCTAGCAGATGCTGCATGCGTCAGCGCTGTCTCTCGCAGGCGAGGGCACATTCTCGTTCCTTGCCAGCTTGGGCCAGCTGTTGCGCATGCGCAGTGGGGGTGTGGACGGCGCAGGGACGAAATGGGCTCGACTATAAGCTGCTTTGCATCTAAAAAATTCGCTGTTGCAAGAATTTTGTTGATGTCAATAAGACAGTCCAAGGAGAAAATTACTGAAAAGGGAAGCTTTACTGTAAATATTTTGTCGGCTTGCTTTGGTGAAACTACCGTATTTACCCTCATAATTTGCGCCCTCACATAATTTGCGCACCCCTGATATTTAGCCAGCTTTATAAAAAAAAAAAAAAAGAAGAAGAAGAAAAGTCCTTGCATATTTTGCGCTCCCTGTCCCACCCGAGCCAGCTCGCGCGCACGGACATACTTAGAACAGCCGCGCCCCTCGCTGAGCAGGCGAGAGCAGTCACTGGGCAGGCAAGCAAAAGGGGCTGCGAGTGCGATGTCCCTTTTTTCGATTCTTTTCTCCGGAAGCCCCCGAAGCCCAAAGTACGGTCACTAGAATAAAACCATGCGAGTGGGGGCAACGAAAACGGCTGAAGCAGAGATCAAAAGAGCCCGGCCTATCTCCGTTGCTCGGTGGGCGCATGTGATGACATCACCACGATTGGGACACCTGCCGTCGATGCGGGGAGGAAGCGCCCTGCCCGTCTTTAACGAGCATTAAAGGGGCACTGACACCAAAATTTTGTTGCTAAGATAGCCTGCGGGATCGCTTTTCGTGGACATACAGACGTCATCTACCAAATCTCAATCGCGAACACAGCTCCGCAGGTAATTTAAATGAATACTGAAGTTCGCATGCACAATCGAGCGCTAGACGCCGTACATCGCGACATCGATAACAGCAAAGGTGACCTGAAGGGGACCCCCAACTTCTGCGACGTCACCACGGCAGCCGAGCTCCGACAGTGCAGCTAGCAATGATGACGTCATAGCCGCCATTGCTTATTCCCCGCGGCTGCAGTAGTAGAGTGGCGGCGACACTAGACTTCAAGAAAATAGTTGCCAGCCAACAACGATGGCAGCAACAGCGACAACAACGTGCAGGACGTGTGCCAGGCAAAAGAAAACGAGCATGCGGCTGTTGTCATGCGAAAGTGCGTCACAGTTATGTGTGCTCACGTGGTCGAACTCGTTTACTCCATCGCGAGCGCTAGATGGCGCCAGTTGCATTGGGCACCTTGTCGTTTTTTGAGCTCTCCCAAACCGAAACTGAAACTAGTGGATAATAAACAGGCCGTAAATAATGATCTGACGCGCGCTGGAGCAAATGATATGCAGTGTTATGGCTAACAGATCCTCAGCTATGTATTGCAGCAAAAAAAAACATCAGACGAAAATTTTCGTGTCAGTGCCCCTTTAAAAATCTCAAGGGTTGGGGAGGAGGAGGGGGGGCGAGTGTTTCGCTGCCAAGCAATCGCATGGCGGCCGAGATAGCACTGGCGCAAGCGCTATCTCGGCCGCCATCAGCGGGCGGCTCGTAAACCCTTCTACGTGCTGCGCTCTCAACGTTAGGGAACTGCAAAAAGTGTCCATAGAGCAGCTGTATTCTCTTACAGCAGCGTTTCGTAGTCTTACGTGAGATCGTATCCAAAAGAGTTACCGCGCTCGTTGCATATTATATTACACGTTATTTCGAATGCGTTCGCGAAATCTTCGTGTAATTTGCGTGCCCCCTCTTCGGCGCTATAACATCGCGAAATAAAAGTGTGGAAATTACGCGAGTAAATACGGTATTCAGAGCTTCATTGCCAACAGCAACTCAAGTAAGTTGTAGTTGGAATGAGTCGATTTAGTTTTCATGCATAGAATGGCATGTGTCACTTGCCACACACTATGCCTGCTGAGGCGATGACTTTTATCCCAAAAGGGTCAGTATATTTCCCGTATCTAATACATACCCAATTTTTGACAGTTCACAGTAAAGAGCCACATTAAGGCATTATTAGGAGGTCGTGGGCATATTTTCAAGGCCCGAGTATTGTCCCGTTTTCAGCCTGCAAAAGCGTTCATGTCATGAGTGGTGGACCAAAAAGTGCAATGGAGTTAGGAGAAGTGTGTTGTGTGGAGTGGTGCCGCTCATGGAAGGCGCGAGGAATGACATTCGAGCTCGGTGAGCGCAAGACAGTGAGGCAGGCCAGGAAGTGGGTAGCCAAGACATCCTGTTCACGTGAAGCAACAGCTGGCAGTCCATTGCAGTTTCCGTCTCTTCTCGGATGCGAGTCCTGTTCACGGAGAGCGACCGTTATGGCTGAAAGTCCGTTTCAGTTCTTGTCTGTCCTCAAGTGCGAGTCCCGTTCTCAGGGAGCGACCGTTACGGCTGCTGGTCTGTTCTGGCTCCCGTCTGTTATCGGTTGAGACGTCCTGCTCTTGGGGAGCGACTATCATGGCTACCGGTCTGCTGCGGCTCTCACACCGTTCATCAGTGAGCTCGGGCTGCTACTAGCGGAGCCTGTGCTTGTGGCCACAGGCTAGGCCTTAGTCCACTGGTCGTCCATGTGGCCTGGCCTTACAGCCACAGTGACGCCCATCCGGCCCATCAACGGAGTCAGGGTTGGAGCTGCAGCCCCTGCGGCACCATGCCAACGCATACAGCCACACGACCGACAGCGAGCGAGTGAAACAGCCTGAGTGGTGTGCATGCACGGAAGTATCGAGGGAACGTGAACATTAAAGGAATACTTTGTACACCACGAATAATTCAAACGTCACTGGTGCAATCCTAGTACGTGTTTATGTGCAGAGCAACCTGCTGTCATAAATGTTTTGTCCTTGTCTACCGCTCATCCCGTTCTGTCTGAGTGCTTCGGCCCACGAACCATCACAGTTCCCTAGTGAGCCTACATGACCGCATGTAGGCTCCCTAACTTTCCTAATCGCTATTGTGCCTTACAGTCGTAGGCTTCGGGCACTCAAAGATGCGGCGCAGCTATCTTTACAGCAAAAAATTACTTTCCTGTGACAGCTTGATAATAAAGGCGGCGCACCACCACATAATACAAATACACACAGACACGAAATCGAGCACGAAGAAAACCACCGTAAACTCGCTGCAAATGTCCTCTTTCACCATTATCCGATTGTGATGACACTGTATCCAACTGATCTGACAGGTCACCAATGCGTTTTCAGCTTCGTACTCGATTTGAGGGCGCAGGCAGCTTTCCGAAGAAAGGTATGCGTACCTGGCAGGTTTGCAGAGGAGACATTATGGAGGTCTGATGGGGAGGGATCGGGGTCACAATATTTCACAAGCATTGTTCATAACTGAATTTTTTATCTACTCGCAATGGAACCACTAACAACCTACACAACTGGTCCCTATCACTAAATCTTCAACGTTGCTGACGCCGCCCTGTTCAAGAAGTCCTTGGAGTACTGTCGTGTGCAACAATGTTCCCCGCTGTGACACTTCGCCAAAAGAATGTGTCCGAGGGTCGTGTCAACATAGATGCTCGGAACTGGTACGATTTTTTTTTACCCTGTTGAACTGCCTCTCGTATTAAGCGTTGCTGTGCAGTGTAGAGAGGAGTCCGAGCATCACCGGTGAGATACACCCAAATTTCAAAAGCCTGTCTGTGCCTCTGAGCTGGGAGATGGCGTTCCACTGGGCATCAACCTCTTGCAGCACATCTGGAGGAACGACAGAAGCCTTTGAACTTACAAGGCTTCTGTCATTCGTCTGTTCCATTTCCAGAAAGTTGAGAGCGAACGTGCGAGCGAACGACACCGTCACCATATCGCCGTCGGCATCAGAATGGCCACCTCCTACACAGTCCTTGGCAAGCACAGTTCCTGTAGCTTCTATGTCACTGCCGGTCCCCCTGTGTAACAATGCCACGATGCACATGTTGCGTAGGCCGATGATACTCGCCGCACCAGCCTCGCCATCTTGCGACCAACCGAAGTTGCTACATCGCTGCTGCAATCTCTGAGACGACCAACCGCAGCAGCTTTCAGTAGCGTTCGCGGGTGGCTGTAACAGGCAAATATATTGTAACGATGGTAGAAGAAGCAGGTTAGACGAATGAGAGAAGAGGAGGACGAAGTGCTGAGAGTCCGAGCAGCGAGATCGCCATCATCCATCTGCTGTAAATAAACCCATTCCTTCACAACTCCGTAACAGCTGTGGTGGAAGGTGCTGGGTAATCGACACCCGAAGACGGAGGTCGGGCCGGAAGCTCTTCGTCGAAGCCGCCGCCTTGCTGGCCTTCCACCGAGTCCACCAGAGTTGGAGATGCCTCGCGACGCGGAAGAGCCCATCCCAGGTCCTGCCAGTCAGCAACTACGAGATGCACGTCCCTTCGCCGGAAAACCGGGCGAAGACGTCGACGAGTGGCTCATCCATTATAAACGGGTGAGCGCCTACAACAAGTGGAATAGCGCTTCTCAACTTGCCAACGTCGTGTTCTTTCTTACGGGTACCGCGCTGGTATGGTTCGACAACAACGAGGAGACTTTGACTACATGGGAAAGATTTGTTTCTCAAATCAAGGAGCGCTTCGGGGACAGCATGATGAAAAAGAAACGGGCAGAACAGACGCTGTCACAACGTGCGCAGGTGCCAGGCGAAACATGCACGACCTACATTGAGGAAGTGTTAAAACTCTGCCGGATGGCGGACTCTGGAATGTCCGAAGACGACAAAGTCGGGCACATCTTAAAGGGGATCGCCGAGGATGTTTATAGTTTCCTGATCGCAAAGGACAATCTGGCCTCCGTCAGCGACGTTATTCAGCACTGCCGCACATTCGAGCAGCTTAAGACGAGGCGTATTGCACCGAAGTTTGGCAGGCTAGCCAACGTCACGACCATTGCAAGCATCGATAATGACCAGTCCCTCGATCTTGCTTCGACAATTCGTCAGATAGTCCGCGAAGAGCTTATCCTGCACACGCAAGCGACTCACCGAGATACTTGCCTTCCACGGCCGCCCCCAGTTGCTGAGACAACCGTTTCATCTTTCTCCGCGTATCCGGCGGATTACGAAATCGCCCCTCGACAGAAACCTCATGTCTATGAACGAGGACCCATCAATGACACCCAACCACGATGGGAAGAGCCAGGTTATTCCCCAAGTACTGTTACTTATGACGTCGGCGCGCGAAGCCTACCCTACTATCAAGGCACGAATTTCGATCGATACAACCGCCCTCAGCGACCACCACAGGCCGGTTATTTCAGGGGAAATGAATTCGCTTACCAGTCCACAGCGATCTAGCACCGGTTTCGAGGAATATACATTGAACCGTGACCCTCTCGTGTGCTACAGCTGCGGTTCTACGGGACATATAGCCCGTTTCTGTCACCAACGCCGCCAGCCACGAAGGACTCCACCGCGGTTCTCGCCACCTGAAACCCGTACATCCCATGGCCCATGGACGACCAGTTCGCTGCCGGAGAACCGTTTCCCGCGCGAGGTCAGACGCAGCGATTCGCCAGGGTCTGACCGCAGCCTGACGCCACCAAGTAGCCGTCCTCGACGTTCTCCGTCCCCTCGGCGCCGTTCATCTCCTCCTCCGCCGGGAAACTAGCTTCCGCGGCCGATGGAGGTGAGGTCGCCGGATGGTCTTTGCAAGAAATGCCTCTGCCTGTTGCCATGCTTAAAAACAAAGTGAACGTGTTAGTTGACGGTATACCTACCATGGCTTTAGTGGATACTGGTGCGAATGTTTCTGTCATGAGCCTTTCTTTCAAGAACCGCCTTGGCCGCAAGGTTATGTTTTCGTGGGACCGTACCGTTACCTTTCGTGGAGTGGGCGGCGAGTGGCTTCACCCTCTTGGTGTTTGCGCCGTCAGTGTTACATTGGCTGGGAAGGTGTTTGTGTCGGAGTTTTTAGTACTTTCTAGATGTTCGCACGATGTAATTCTCGGCATAGATTTTCTTCAACATTGCGGCGCTTCTGTGGACTGTGGTAGTAGCGAAATATGTGTGAACAAGGTGCCCGCGCTCTCTGAACAAAGCTCGTGTGCCGAAGATAGGGATACGCTCTGTGTGCTTGATGAAGTGCTGGCCCCCTCGTGGTGCCTAACGCGTGTTCGTGTTTGTTCATCTACTGTTGACGATGCTTGTGGTGACGTCGTAGTTAGGCCTATCAACGTAAACTGTGCTAAAAAGTGTATACTTGTGCCTTGCTCCGTCGTGTGCATGACGAAAGGAGTCGCAACATTGTGGGCGCTGAATTGTTCGGCCACGCCAGTTGTCCTTCCTAGAGGCATGAAAATTGCTATTTTTGACGAAGCTTCATGCAGCTCAGTGGCGGCACTTACCGCAGAGGCCGTACCTGCTTGCTCACCTCGCAATTATCGCCTTTCTGAAGAACTGATTCTCGATATGATTAGCAAGGCTCTCTCTACATCCAAACGTCAAGCACTAGTAGAAGTTCTTTCCCGGCATGTTGCTGCATTCGACTTCACATATGGAGATGCGCCCCTTCCTTTGCCATCATCACGTACCCGCCACAGAATAGATACCGGTTCAGCACACCCCATTCGCCAAAAGCCCTACCGTGTGTCATCCTCCGAGCGGAAGGTTATCGCAGAACAAGTCAAGGAAATGATGAGCAAAGGTGTTGTTCAAGAGTCATCTAGCCCTTGGGCAGCTCCAGTAATCCTCGTCCGAAAAAAAGATGGTTCCTGGAGGTTCTGCGTAGATTACAGACGCTTAAACGCCGTGACCAAAAAGGACGTCTATCCACTACCGCGAATCGACGACGTCATTGATTGCTTACACGCCGCTTCTTATTTCTCGACACTGGATCTAAGATCTGGGTATTGGCAAATACCTATGGAAGCTAAAGATAAAGAAAAGACAGCCTTCGTGACACCAGATGGCTTATTCGAATTTAATGTTATGCCTTTTGGTCTCTGTAACGCTCCTGCCACGTTCGAAAGATTTATGGACACGATATTACGTGGTCTAAAATGGGAAATATGCATGTGCTACCTGGACGATGTTGTAATCTTTGGCCGCACGTTTGAAGAACATAACACCCGCCTGAGCCTTGTCTTGGATTGTATCGAAAAAGCTGGCCTAGTTCTGAACTCAAAGAAGTGTCGGTTTGGCGAACATCAAACATTGGTTTTGGGACACCTAGTTGACAAGGAAGGCGTCAGACCCGATCCTCGTAAGATTGAAGCAGTCAGCTCCTTTAAACCACCGCAGACAGCACGAGAACTTCGCTCATTCATTGGTCTATGTTCTTATTTTCGCCGTTTTGTACCACGATTTGCCGATATCATTCACCCATTGACATGTATGCTGAGGCATGGTGCGGCCTTCACATGGACACCGGAGTGCGAAGAGTCGTTCTCGCAACTGAAGTTTCTACTGACATCAGCACCCCTCTTGCGTCACTTCGACCCATCTCGCCCGACTGAAGTACACACTGATGCTAGCGGCATAGGACTAGGAGCGGTACTTGTACAACGCCACAACAACGCCGAATATGTTGTCGCATATGCCAGCCGTTCTCTGAGCAAATCTGAGCGAAATTATACCGTCACGGAGCAGGAATGCTTGGCTGCTGTTTTCGCCGTGCAGAAATTTCGCTGTTATCTTTATGGTCGACCATTTAAGATAATCACCGATCATCATTCCTTGTGTTGGCTGGTTGGTTTGCGTGATCCGTCAGGTCGACTCGCGCGCTGGGCGCTGCGCCTCCAGGAATATGATTTTGTGGTGTCATACAAGAGCGGCCGTCGTCATGCAGACGCAGACTGCCTTTCTCGCATTCCTCTTGCGACTACTGATTGCGACGCTGAGAATTTTGATAACTGTCTCGCTGCCATTACTCGTACGTTCCCCGACGCGACAGACTTTAAGAGAGAGCAACGAAACGATCTCAACCTGGATCCGCTGTTTGCCACCGCTCGTTCTTCTCAAGGCAGTGGTCGCTTTACCATCCGTGATGAGTTGCTCTACAAGAGAAATTACTCCGGGACTGGAGCGCGTTTTCTTCTAGTTGTCCCCGAGAGTCTTCGCTCCGACGTCTTACGCGCCATGCATGACTCTGCGACATCTGGCCATTTCGGTTTCGTGCGAACGTTACACCGCACACAAGAGCGCTTTTACTGGCCCAACATGCACCAGACAACCAAGCACTATGTGGCTAGTTGTGAAACATGCCAACGTCACAAGCGACCGACCACTGCTGCACCGGGTCCCCTTCGGCCATTGACACCGCCCACTACGCCATTCGAGCAAGTCGGAATAGACCTTATGGGACCATTCCCCTTATCGAACAACCGGAACCGTTGGATCATCGTTTGCGTGGACCATCTAACACGGTACGCTGAGACGGCAGCCATACCGACTTCTACAGCTGCCTGCGTAGCGGTCTTCCTTCTGCGTTCCGTAGTCCTTCGCCATGGCCCGCCGCGTGTTATCATCAGTGACCGTGGTCGCCAGTTTACTGCGGACGCCGTTGAGGAGCTGCTTCGTCTTTGCACTTCTGAATTCCGTCACTCTACGCCGTATCACCCGCAGACCAACGGCCTCGTTGAAAGGACAAACAGGACACTGACAAACATGCTTGCCATGTACGTCTCTTCCAATCATAAGGACTGGGATGACGTGTTGCCTTTCATAACTTACGCATATAATACGGCGAAACACGAGACCACGAACTATAGCCCATTTTACCTCCTCTATGCAAGGTTGCCGCCAAGCCCTCTGGACACTTTCTTGCCATTTATTCTGCACGAAGACAATTCTGTGTTAAAGAATGTGTGCCTCGCTGAAGAAGCGCGTCGAATAGCACGTCTTCGCACTTTAGCCTCGCAACACCGGTCGAAAGGCAGATATGACGAGCGTCACGGACAAGTATCGTTTGCCAAAGGCGACTTGGTGCTTCTTTGGACACCTCAACGCAAGCGCGGAATGTGTCAAAAGTTCCTTCCTTCCTATTCCGGACCATACGTTGTTCTGGAACGTTTAAGCGAACTTTGTTATGTAATCGCTCGTCTTCTAGGAAATGGCCGACGATCAAGCAGGACGCAGGTGACTCATGTTGCTCGCCTGAAACGTTTCCACCCCCCCTGATTGCTCCTGACTCGCCCCACGGGCTTGGTCTGCTGGTGGGGGAATGTAACGATGGTAGAAGAAGCAGGTTAGACGAATGAGAGAAGAGGAGGACGAAGTGCTGAGAGTCCGAGCAGCGAGATCGCCATCATCCATCTGCTGTAAATAAACCCATTCCTTCACAACTCCGTAACAATATGTTTCATATCACCGCACGCAAAACAGCTCATCATCGCATTTGTCTCCTGTAGGGGTTTTTCTTAACCTTATACTGTTGCCATGGGTGCTAGCAGACTGGCAGACACTCACAAGCACAAACGCAGCAGCCCTAACAATTAGAGCTGTGGCCCCTATCCCGCGGTTCGCGTTAGTTCGCAACCACGGCGGGTTCAGGCCAGGGGGACAGAGACAAGCCTTTGAAACGAAGGTGTTTATTCACCTTATTCTGACGCCACCAACACAACAGATATAAAATATGCAAGTGCCTCAGCGCGCAGGAGTAATAATCCTTACGGCTGGGGCAAAAACAACAATGCAAGAAAAGCGCATGATGAAAAGAGGCTGATAGTGACTCAGCTCAGTTCGTGTGGCTTTGAGCTCCGACCAAGAATGGAAGATCACTCACGACAGGACGGACAAGCGCTCGGTGACGGCGGCGGGTGGCGGTCTCGTGTACTCGGAGGGCATCCAGTCAATCCCGATGCCTCCAAACGAAAGACCCAATGCCCCTGAGAAAGCGGGGCGGCGCGCCTTCGCGAAGTTGAGAGAGGGGGCATCTCCCCGAATCTTGGGAGAAGGGAAAGGAGTAGAAATGAGGGAGTGGGGGCGTACCGGTTTCGGCACCGTGACGAGGCATGAAAGGCAGTGGGGGAAGCGGCGTGAGTGCCCTCTCCCACCGCGCTGCCCTTGCCACAGCGTGCGCATGTAACACGCATGCGCATGCATTCCCACACTCATATTCTGCACTGAGCCTCTCAGTCGTGCACGCAGCATGCGAGATTGCATCGCGGCAATCTCGGAGACCCCGACCGACCATGCTTAGGCTCAGCTGCGGCAGCCTGCGCAGCGCTCATGGCAGCTTAGGCTCAGCTGCGGCAGCCTGCGCAGCGCTCATGGCAGCTTAGGCTCAGCTGCGGCAGCCTGCGCAGCGCTCATGGCAGCACGCAACAGCGTGCGTGAGGGAACTGCGATAGCATAGCAAGGAGGAATGCAGCACTGCGTGTAAATGATGTTACCGCCTCTTGCACGCCGCTACGCCCAGCAAAGTACGGCAGTTTTATCGGGACGCAGGAGCTACGAATCGGCACACTGAACGTTTTCGAGACGCCGCGGATCAAGTGAAGTGGGAAAGCCACAGCACGGCTGATTAGGGGACTGCAGGGGTTCAAAGTTAGCGGTGCGTTTATTATGCGAGTACGTTTATTAGACGAGTACGGCATTTGGTTTTTTGAATGCGAGAAGTTTGATTACCAAGGACTGTTATTTTTTCGTGTCAAGAGAAATAGATGTTGCATGTTACAATCGAAGGCACAGTAGAATCAAGAAAATACGGTCAAGAAATCAAGAAAATCAAGAAATACTACAAGCTTCAATTCTATGCTCGACTGGCTACACTTTTTAGACTCTTCACTGATGTCAATCGGTGTCACGTAGCTTCAGCCCTATGTGGCCAGACTAGGAGAAGGATGCAGTCAAACACAGGCACGTTTTCGGGAGATTTCTGTTTTGGTTGTAAAATCACACAAAACCATCAAAATTTGGGAGTCTCCCGGACAATTCGGGAGACCTGGCAAGTATGGGTATGGGTTGTAGATTTCAGGTAAACACACCAACTGCACTCCACAACTCATGGTTGTGACAGCAGCGCGACAGTACTCACAGGTAAAAAGCCTACAGACTGCACTGAGTGGGGCACGGAATGGACCTTTCCTAATGAGTCACCGCACGTCGGCGCTGCGCATCATGGGAAAAAAAGAGCGCTGAGCTCCACCATCTGCTTCGGCCGTGCTCCCAGCAGAGTACTTGCAGGCTTGTTGGAGCAGACGAGGCTCGCCGATTCACGCGCTCCACTTAGAAACCAGCACGCGGATTTCATTCTGTCTTGCACTGTGCGGTTCGTCGTAGGTTATGGAGTAAACATCAAGCACGACAACGTCCTCTGCAGTATGCTATTGAACATGCATTGCTGGCTGCCGTTTTTGGCGCCCACGGAGAGCCCGCATTTGTATGGATCGATCGGCAACGCTCGTTCCTCGAAAACCCGATAAGGAAATATTGTTGGTAAGCTGTAGATATAACCTTTGCGGCCGCTTGGGTTGAAGTGGGCCCCGCCTATTATGTGCAGTGGACTGCCGACGCGAAAAACCGCCCTTCTCGTCCTTGTCGGTTTAAGCGCTAGACTTCACGGTGCTGTGCACTCAGGCATGCTACATAGGGCAGTTGCACATACATGGAGCAACGAGCGATGGCAACGCCCACATCCAGCGCATCCGTTACACGGTCGTAAGACAGTGTCCCCGTCATTAAGTAAAAAATAAACAGTTTTGCACAATCCTGCTTTGTTCTGTAACAGTACTGAATAACATCGTCCATAAAATACAGTAAAACCTCGTTATAATGAAGTTGAAGGGGGAGCGGTAATTACTTTGTTATAACCATTAGTTCGTTATAACCAGTATAAATTTCATCTATAGGAATTTCAAGGGGAATTGCGATTGCTTCGTTATATCCGATAATTCGTTATATCCGGGTTCGTTACAACGAGGTTTTACTGTACTGTTTTCACGAGCGACAAACACATCACAACAGCCGACGACTCTCAGGATACGCATAGCCACAAGCCGACGCCATGGCCGTCATTGTTCGCAATCAATCGTGCGCTCACCACAAAGTGCTCATTTTTGCCAACACCATTAACATTCCTGCTCATATGTCGTATATTAACACATGCGATTAGTTTTCGAGAAGCCTCGATCTGAAGCGGGATGGTAGAAACGAAGCGAGCCGCTTCGGTTAAACGGCCCCCGCCGATGTTTACCGTCGAACCGTGGCCGATTATCTCTCGAGTGCTCTGGAAGCGGGTGCTGTTTTGAAGATTGGCCTATTGTAAGCATAACATTACTCAATTGGAGATTATTTCGTGTCAGAAACAAATCATAATTAATATTTTATACGCTGTTCCAGCAAAGCACCCCCGATACTATACTGCCAGATCACCTCGCCATATGTCGCAATGGACTCTGAATTGGACCATACCTAACCCCACTCCGGATTCTCGATTTTGGGAAAGTAATGGAAGAAGATGTGCGTATGCTTTTTTTTTTTGTTGTTGTGATCGGATCCAGCAAGCCGACGAACCGGGCAACGTAAACGACGGAGACGGCGGGGCGAGGGTAGTGAAGGGGCTCACTCCCTGTCTGCGCTCTTTTTTTCCCGCAGCGCGCCCACTAGGGGAAGGCGCGGTGCTACGATTTTAGGAAAGGTCCATTCCCAGACCTGTCCTGTTTGCAAACGCAGCCCGCCCTGAGCTACACATGATAAAACAGTGTTTTTAAAATCATGCTGCCAAAGCCGCTAGTACTGCTACTTGTAGCACCACTCACTTGGTCTTGCGACACATGCGATAGGGAAGTGGGCCGAGGATGCGCTCCATCATGGCCAGGTGCTCGCGGTTGTCGTGCGTCTGGAACAGGGTGACGCCCAGGTACAGCTCAAAGAGGATGCAGCCAACACTCCACACATCGCAGCTTTGACTCCAACCCAGCTCCAAGATCACCTCGGGCGCTCGATAGTGCCGTGTCGACACGATAGTCGAGTGGTGCTCCTCGTCAAACGTCGCCGATCCAAAGTCAATCAATCGGATGCTCGTGTCTTTGACACGTCGCACGTCCCGCTTCTTCTTGGCATTGTAGCTGATGTCATAGTCAGAGTTGACGAACAGAATGTTCTCTGGCTTGAGGTCAGTGTGCGTCAGCTGCTTCTCGTGCAGGAACATGACCGAGTAGCAGAGCTGGTAGCCAATGTGCCGCACCTGCTCAATGGGGTACGGCTGGTAGTGGTTGTCCTTCTACAAGGAAGAAGGGGTTGACGTCAAGCTGATGTGGCAGAAAGCAAGACAAACTTGACGAGTCTGCAAAATAAATCTCACATCTTCCACATTGGGCCTCACTCTTAACATTCTGGCAGCCACACAAGCTCCTGGCATCCAAAAGGACACGACATGCACACATCCGAAGACAACATGGTCGCCAGGATTGCAATATCAAAGGTCATGAGAGCTGGAATAAATTTCAGCTGCTGACACTGAGCAAATCACAAAGCTGGCTTGCCCATACATGCTTGCCTCAAAATATGTAGCTGGATTTGATAAAAATATATTTTTGAGCACTCAAGGATGTGACCGCTTTCAAAGAGGTGTGTGCAAATATTGAAACTTTTGAATAATTTTCTAATAATTTGATTCTGACCTGAGTTCTTATTATTCAAAGTATTCAAAGTTTGTGTACTAATGGGGACCTTGTGCGCCACTTATTCTTTTGCATGAAAAGATTACTCTCCTGTGCCCCGCTGCAATTAGCAAAGCATTATTGGCTAACACTGATTAAAGAACAACGGAGAACCCAAGAAAGTAGTTCCTGCCGTAGCGATGCATAGAAACGTCGCACTGACAAGGAGTTCCGTTTTTTTTTTTTCTGCTTAATGTCTGCCTCGTTGCCAACAAAGACAGCTAAAATTCATGATATATGGGATTTTTTTTTCCTCTTCTAGAGAGGTATATTATCTAGAACTCAATTATCTAGAACTCGCTATGTACAGTACATCGTAATTGCTGTCTTCTGAGCTGGAAGAGCTACCGCTTGTCCTGCTGTCGTCGCTAAACGCGAGCTTCACTTTCTTGTACACTCCAGTTCCACAGTGAACGCAGTCATTTTGACAGACAAGACGGAAGTGACGCGAGGACAGGCGAGGATGCGTCGCGCTTCCATCCGAATCTGTCTGAATCCGTGCCTCGGCACTGGAGCAAGTCAGAGCACTCCGGTGCGGTTTGAGCTGCTCCGAATCTGCCAGTGAAAAACGCCACAAGTGCCACCTAGCGCTTGCAACACCGTAAACATATTTGACCACATGAGTACACACAACTGTGAAGCACTTCCACAAAGCCTCCGAATGCCTGCTTGTACTCCCTCTGCCTGCTGTATGTCCGGCGTGTCGTCATCCCTATCATTTCCTCCAGGTAGCGACATTTTTCTTGACACGTGGTATTGCCGGGAGTTTACTAAGTGTGGCAAAAGGGCAATGGCAGTGACAACATCATCATTATTTGCTGTGCTGCTCACAGCTTGGCTACCATGCTAATGTTAGGGAAGCGTACACATGAACTACCGTAGTCGTGTAAATTACCTTCCGCGCTGTATTTGCTGCTGAGAGATTTGGTAGATGATATGTGTAAGTCCACTACAGAGGATCATGTACGCTATGCAAACAGTGATACCTTGGTGTCAGTGCCCCTTTAATCTCCAATCCTTGAAGCAACGAGAAATTGTGGTGGGGGCTTTTCCAGGTGGTCTGTGCCCATTTCTGATGTGAAAATATTTCTATCATGAATGCTTCAGGCTTCTTGAAGCAAGGTATAAACAATCTTTGCAGAATAGATAAATTCACAAGAGTTAAAAGATACAATACGTTGCCTCCAACCCACTAGCAATAAACATAAAAAGTGTGAATGACACAGATGCAATGCCGCACTGCTTTATAAAAAAAATTCGTCACACCAATGCTTGAAGCATTTGTTAGCAAGGCACACCGAGATTGCAGGGTTGGATAAGGACAACATTTTGTCATGCAGTACGTCTTTAAACATTTTTAAACCACATCACCACGTAATCCAACGTTTCCGCTGTGTAATGCAGCGTTCTTGTCAGTAGAGGAGATCATTTTGGTGTTGTGACGCAGCTTTTGTCGTTGGAGAAATAGGAGTTCAAGCAAGCATTTTGTGCTTTTGTAGCAGAAAAATTTTCGGCTCGCAGCAAGGAAACTATGCCTTGAACTGCATTGATGGAAGGCATGCATGGCATGTGCTCCGTTTGTGAACAGAGCCTCAGGTGCTTGCACTTAAAAACATATCATGACAAACTCCAACTTCAGTCAACATCATGACATGCCTTAGCATAGACTTAAATTAATGCTTCGCCTCCACACCACATAGCTTGTCCCTTCAACACCAAAGACTGCCAAACGTAAAATGTCTTGTTTTAAAAAGCCAGCATTGTGTGGGCCTTTTAGGTACACAACCATGATCGACATCTAGTTTGAGCATGCTGGCATTAGCGTAGTGGACCCGATGTTTCCCAGTGAGCACGTGTGCTATCATGCAGTGTGGCATTCTTTACTGCAATGTTCCCAGCACCAAGTTTTCAAGAAAGAAAACGCAAGCAAAGCAGGTGGCAATCATTGCTGCCAGACAAGGCCCTCGCATTTTTTTTAGTGTCCGTGCTGTATGTCAACTACTTGCACTCTGCTGGCCTCATGTCGCGCCCCGCAACAAGCAGCAAATAGGTAAATTAAATTGAGCTGACGAAAGGCATAACAGCATTACACAGTTGTTAGACATAGGTATTCATCGGTTTCTGCTGTCTCAAACCACAATACGATTATGAGAGACTCCAAAAATTTCGACCACATGGGGTTCTTTTAACGTGCACCGACATGTACACGTGCCTCCTCCATGGAATCCACAGTCGGGAATTGATCCAGCGACCTTAGGATCGGCAGCCGAGTGCCACAGCCACCAGACCCACCACGGCTCAGGCTATGCTACACCAGCCACAGGGTAGTAAAAACGTGACTGTGTATTATTCAATGACATGGTCAATGGCAACA
Organism: Hyalomma asiaticum; assembly: GCA_013339685.2. NCBI lineage: Eukaryota > Metazoa > Arthropoda > Arachnida > Ixodida > Ixodidae > Hyalomma > Hyalomma asiaticum. The sequence continues at coordinate 145,492,300 of CM023483.1, forward strand.
ATTTGGTGTAAGGTGGCTGTAAAGGGGCATAAAATCCTGCTCAATGGATGTGTGCAAAATAGATATGAAATCATGACAACACGAAAAGTGTGCAATCAATGTATACATCATCGTGTTGACTTTTCCCTGGCACATAGGCTGAAATGATTAAGGTTTGTTTAAGAAACCTGTTTCTTTTAAAAAGATTAATCACATCAGTCAGGGGGCAATCACATCCTCTCCTAAAATGAGCACGGGGTGCAGTAGTATGTGTGACTTGTATAGTGTATAGAAGTGCTTTCCTGTGCGTTTCTGCATGTGCACATCTAATTAAAATATCCAACACTGTCGGGGACTCATCACATTTTTCGCATGTTGGTTGTTGTTCGTTTGTGAATAGGCAGCTATTAGATACTTAGCATGAGCACATATGTGTTCCTAAATAGTCAAATAGCATTCTCATGTACACATGCAAATGAACATGCACTGGCAGCATAACTGCACAGCAGCAAGCACACCACCGTCACATCTGCGTAATTACATTTGATATGATACAGTCACTTTCGGAAAACTGATAATTTTATTTTTACTGAGAAGTTTTAAAAATCGTCCATTAAAATAATGGTTCATCAAGGTGCATCATCATGTGCAAATATTAAAGGCCCCCAACCAACCCCCACATTTTTTTGAACATTTCAAGTTAACACCCGCATCAAGTTGAAAATGTCGCCACGATGAACAATGTCAAATGCAGCAGCTCTATGTGCCGCGGCTGAGCCACCAACTCGAAAAACAATCCCGTGCATCTCGCCGGCCATTTCCGGCATACCAAAGTTAGCTGTGACGACATTATGGTTTTTGGTGACGTCAGAAGAGTCCGAACTCTGCCAATTGGTCGAAGGATGACTTCGACTTCCGGTTAGCCTGCAAATGCACACGCTCCCTGCCTGTTTGTTTTTCCTCGTCGTGTTTTGTTCATGTGGTATTCGCGTGTGCACGCTTGTGAACTCGTAACTGCACTATGCTAAGCAAGTGCAAGTCAGGTACAGCCGAATAGAACCTGCAGCAACTGTCAGAACACGATGGATAGCACTAGCACAGAACGTTGGCACAGCAGAAAACTTGCACGAATGCGGGAGCCCAGCGGAGGCGCATCAACCAGGAGTGGACAGTCTTTAGAACTGCGCGTCATCGGCAATATATGTCACGTGACATTCGGAGGAGCACTTGGCGAGGAGGTGGCACCGGCCGGTGCGGCGCAGGAGAGAGCAAAACAAGCAAGCGCCGCGTTTTGATAATTAAACGCATGTAACTCCATTATTTTGGCACTGTTTCAAAAAATTCTTGCAGCTACGTGTTCGTTGCGGACACCGGCACAACCACCACTACATTGTGACCTCTGGGTGGTTTAGGGGCCCTTTAAATGCAAAATGGTGTTGATGCTACTTCCTCACCAAAATGGCAAGTTGGTACAGTGGGTTTGGATTCATGTTGAAGATAGTGACAAAACACAAAGAAAAACAACAACATGGCCGTGACCCACAAATGATATTGTTCATTGAAGAATCGTTGACACAAGTAGTTCAACCCAGGACAAAGAATATGCATCAACAAAACAATAACACGTGGTCAGGAATAACTAATATACTGAAATTTTTGTCATGAAGAGAGAGTGAAGATTTGCCTACATAAGCGTCACTCCTTATCAATATATGGCAAGCTTTAGCGATTTCGCTCGTCAATGGATTCACAAAAAGAGAGAGAACAACCCTGCTTATGGCTGTGGCGTTTGCGAACAGCGCTTCGGATGCTCGACCACGAAAATGACCTCATAAAAATGCAACTTTCGATATTGCCTTGGCAATGACGACGAATAGTGCTTCGCCTCCGTGCCACATGTCCCTTCAACACAAAAGACCACGAGACGTAAAACACCTGTTTTCTCTTTTTCTTTAAATGTATCAGCATTTCTCACTTGGAATAGCACTTCCATAAGAAGTAACTGATGTGCTTATGAGCCACACTATGATTACGAGGCATGCCTAGTACAGGCCTACAGACCAGCTGCAGAATTTTCAATGTGCACAGCACATCTAGCAGCCAGTATGAAGCCAGTATGTGTTTCGAGTCAGCAATCAAGCATCGTAGCCCCAGGGCATAAGGTGAAGAAGCTGTGACTTACCAGAAAATCGAAAACGCTGAGGCCTAGCATCTCAAAGGCCAGGCACATGTGGCCGTGGTAGTCAAACCAGTCCAGCATCTTGACGCACAGGCTGCAAGAGTTACACATGAGACTACCACAGGCAGCAGGGCTTTACAAATGGCACTCACTGTTTGCCCGATGGGTCCCACTTGGCAAGCCTCTCAAGGACATTAATCTCCAGGCGTGCTGCCTCACGGTACTTTTCCACATTCTTGATTATTTTCAATGCCATTGTCTGTTCCCTGTAGAAAAGAGCAACACGTGTTTAACAAGATTCACCAAGCAAGATGAGACAGCACCACCGTGCAGTGCCTTCACTTGGGACGCTCTGTGCAACACGTAGGCCGGGACATTCCTTTGCGCTTCATGCTTTCCCCTTCTCTATAGAGCCAACGAGAGATTTTGCGAACCTTCCCTATAACGCCAAAAGGTCCAAAAAAAGAAATAAATGCACATAACAAACAACTCTACCGATATTTTGCTGATCAGGAGGGTTCAAGTACCACAGTGGAGTTGACGGGCATCGTGCACGTGCAAGCCACTGTGGAACTGCTACTCAAGAACTGCCACCATGTTTGACATCGCACTCATTACACTGAGATAAAATGGAATTACTGTCTGTTGTCACTGTTCCTGCTGTCGAGGATGAATAATATACTTGCAAAACTGTGACCATTGAGGCTTAGTTCCAGCGTGACGCGCAAATTTCGGACGCAAGTCGCCCCGTCACTCACCACATCTTGTTCCGGCACCCCGCGCGTGGTTTTTGATTGCAAGTACGGCTGGTCGCGTCGCGTCCGCGATCGCTCGATAGCGCTTTCACGTTCCATCTTCAGTGCTTGTTTACCGTATTTGCCCGCATAATTTGCGCCCTCGCATAATTTGCGCACCCCTTATTTAGCCAGCCCTACAAAAAAAAAAAAGTCCTCGCATATTTTGCGCTAGCCGTCCGGCCCGAACCAGCTTGCTGGCGCACGCACGGGCAAACTTTGGACAGCCGCGCGGCCACGGCCCTCGCTGCGCAGGCGAGCGCAGTCATACGCAAAAGGGGCTGCGAGTGCTATGTTCCTTTTTCCGATTCTTTTCTCCGGAAGCCCCCGGAGCCGAAAGTACGGTCGCTAGAATAAAAGCACGCGAGTTGGGGCGACGAAAACGGCTGAAGCACGGTTCATGTGCCACGTGCAGGCAGCGAATGATGTGCACGCAATACACAATTACTACGTTCTGTGCGAGGAGAATAAATGAGCATGTGCGCAGCCAACGCCCGCGTCATCCTAGTGAAAATGCGTTCTGCCGAAAATTGTGGTTGTGTTGACGCGTGCACAGACGATGGCCACTACACTCACAAAGTACATTGATGCCACTGCAGGCAAAAGTTGTGGTCACCGTGAATGGCAGCGCTGCAGCTGTGGAAGCATGCGTGTGGCCAGTGCACACAATGCCCATGCACGTCTTACCGTTTGCAGGTTTTAAAAACCACGCTTGCTACCGATGTGATCATGCATGGCCACCTCTAAAGTGTGTGCACGCCCAACCTGCAGTTAGTCGACACATCGCCGATTTCGGCCAGCACTTCGGAGGAAACGCTTTAAAGGAGTACTGACACGATTTTGCGGCGGCGCAAAATATACATTTTTCGTTTCCTAGCCATATATTGTTAACGCCCTCCGCACACGGAAGCCAGGAAACACGTACAAAATATTTTAATTTGGTTTTAAAGTTTTCGTCGCCCAGCACAGCAAGCCAGCCCCATTGCAATAGACACTACGATGACGTATGAACACGGGCTCTTAAAAATCGCCGAAATCGCTGTTAGAGTCGCTGGACGACCGTGAAATTGCCGTTGTTTGCATGCCTCAGGTGTAATTCACCTAAGACGACAGAGTTGCAGCGACGCTATGAAGAATTTCTGTCCCTACGTGACTCAGACGTCGTCCGACTATGTTGATACGTCACTAGGAAACCGCCCCCTTGAAATCGAAACCGAAAGTCAGCTTTTAAGGGAGCCGTATTAAAAATATATTCATTGCGTTCGGGGGCACCATGACACTGTTTTTGGGGTTCTCCACGCCAGTGCTTTCATTTACAGCAGCAATACGAGAATGTCAAAAGTCCGTGTCAGTACTCCTTTAATGCGTGGGCTCCACGTCCTTCTCAGCTCGACAAACGCTGTGGAGCTGAGAAGAAAGTGAGGCCCGCACAGACACGTGTCCTCCGACCTTGTGTTGTGCTGACAGCAATCTGCGGAAGCGAGGCTACTGCTGCGGCTGCGTGCGCACCGGTCGTGATGACGATCGCTTTGCGCTCCGTCATTACTAGGGTTGCCGTGGGAATGGCTCCGGCCGCTGCTCGCACTAAAACACTATAGTTGGATGAAATTATGAGGTTGTTATGAGGGGAGATTTGTTATATCAAGGGTAGTGTGCAGAGGTTATGTTCTGTGGAGTTGCGGCGGGGAATTGAAAAACTTTGCAATATTGAGGAATTCGTTATATGGAGGTTCGTTATAGCCAGCCTTAACTGTAGTGAGTGCATTGTGAACTTGTGTGGCAAGTATTTTTATTCCCGACTCTTCCTGGTCAGCACAACCAGCATTGCCCCATCCGCTTGCGGTTTCGCCACTCTCATTGGTGCTACAGTCGTCACTGAGTCCCACACCGAGCAAGCACACAATAAAGGCAACATGCGTAATTCGGATGTCAGGGCCCCTTTAATTTTGTGCCAATTTTCACCAACATTGATCAGGTAATGATGGTCTGCACCAAAGGCCATGTCACCTGATTGGCCAGACACTCCAGGGGGCTGGAGAAAAAAAAAAAAAAGGTGTCCGCGAGACACGAAATCTCAAGTAAAAGAGTAGCAACTCAAAAGGTCACTTGCAGACAAGGACACCAGAGACTATGGGCATTTTGAGTGGCTACAATGTGAACTGCTACAAAAGCTTCCAGAGCCTTTTTTTTTTTTTTTTTTTTAAGAAGCATGCTTTAGCCATTCAGTGCTGCTTGTGGAAAGCCTGGCCGGAATGACCAGGCTTTCCAGGAACAACCTGGCCGATTTTGATCAGCTCAACCTCTGAAACATTCTTGAGGATATGACAGTTATCTCGTTTAGGACTTACCTTTGTTTACTACATACTAATTTGTGCACAAGTTTCTTTGCAATAAGTAAAGCTGATGCTGATGTTCTCACGAAAAAAAATATATATAGAAGGAATGGGACATTTTTTGAAAGTGCCACTCCCACAGTATTCTTTTGAGTAGAGATCAGAACCCCTTGCAGCTTCCTAGCATATTTTGTTACAAAGATAAGACTTTCTACCAGCAGCCCATTAATCAATGTAGCATAATGTATTCTGAGAACTACACGAGGTATATATTTCAGTATTTCGAGGGGCACTGACACCGAAATTTTGCTGCTGAGATAGTCTGTGGGATTGATTTTCATGGACATTCACATCACCAACGAAACCTCAATAGCGAATGGAGCTTGTAAGTTAATTAAAAGGAATATTTTGCGTGCTGTGCGCAATCGAGCGCTGCAAGCTGCACTTAGTGACATCGACACCACCAAAGGCGATGCCAAGGGTACCCCCAACTTCCGCGACATCACCATGGAAGCCGATATCTGAGCAGTGCAGCTAGGAATGATAATGTCATAGCCACCATTGCCTGTTTGCCATGCCTGTGTTAGCAGACTCCCAGCGATACCAGGTCTCAAGGAAACCTTTGCCACCCAGCCACAGTGACAGTAACAAAACATTGCGCAAAGAGGTGAAAGGAAACAGGCACGCACTGCAGGTCATGCGGAAGGGCTCACGTGGCCAAACTTCGTTTGCCCCACCGCTAAGAATAGGTGGCGCCAGTTGCACCTGGCGACTTGTTTTTGGAGCTTTCCCAAAGAAAAACTTAAACTAGTCAGTAATAAACAGGCCATATATAGCGGGTTATAGAGATTGATGTGCTTTGCCACGAATAACAGGTCCCCAGCTGCACATTTCCGAAAAAAAAAAAAAAAAAAATTAAGACGAAAATTTTTGTGTCAGCGTCCTTTTAAGGCACTTTTAAACATGCCTGCCAAATTTCATTATCTAGGTCAAAAAGCAAAAGAACTTAATTCTTTTTCGATCACCACCTTTAAAAGCATTTTGTACGTAACTGACTGATGAATGAGTTCGTTCGCTGTTCAAGCTACATTAACTTACGAAATCACTCACCACAAGCGTGTAGTTGCACCTAATTCTCAATAACGAGTCCAGAGGTGGCCTCTTTGGTTTTCTTGTCCATGCAGTGTGGGACAATGCCTGTGAATTCTAGCAGCTGCCTTCAAACTCGAGCAATTCTAGGGTCCTCCCTTTAAAGTTCAAATTAACGAGCTTTTATCGTACGCGACAACCAGAAGGGTGTGCGGCATTAAAGCACACGTTGACGTAACATAGGCGCGTAGCAGCGACAATACCTGCTGCCGTTCAGTCCACAGCGGTAGTCCGTTCAGTGCATGGCGGTATCAACAGTGGTGTGGTACCTTGTGGGGCTCTGAAGCAGCCCTGGCTTTGTGAAAGAACACTGTAAGCCTGGCGTACGCAGCAATACCACTCAGCCAAATTCTGTACAGCATGGCACGTATTGTTTACAAGTGGAGCACAAAGTTGCCAGACAGGCTGCTCCTCACTCGCCTTATGGGTGCTCCATTTCGTCATACAGCAGACTGGCCGACAAATGACACCACCTGCGTGCGGCGTATACAGTGAGTAACCAGGCAGCCCCACCAAGTTGTGCTCCCAATCAGGCAATAAAGCTTGATCAAATAATGCGGTGGGCAGGGCACCTCCTTCTGGGCCACCCACCCTGTTCTGGCAAGAACGGGCAAGGAGGATTTTTCTGGTCGCAATGTCTTTGCTGTGTGTGTTTCTGACAGGCCTCCAACACACGCCAAGCCGTTTTCGGGCACCTTTAAAAGTGTACAGTACGAACATGCTACACCACACGCAATGCTGCTAAGCAGATGGGCACTGTAGTGTTGTAGATGGCAAGTTTTACTGGCAGGGTTCCCAACCAACACACTAGCCGTAAAAATCTCACTTTTTTGTGGTGCCAGCCATGGCATGGGCTGCAAAGCATAGTTACCACATTTACTCAACTTCACCGTGCACAGTTTTCGCCATACATAAAACGAGTTTATGAATTGCCAGCACACCGAAATAGAGTGCTCGACAGCAGCAACAGCCTCCGGTCAGACTGGCTAGGTGCAGCATCACTGTTACGACAAAATGACAATGGAAACATTGCCTGTGACACTTTGCCAGTTTACATTCAGTGGTCCAAGTCAAATCTGCACTCAATTGAGTGAACACGACGAGGCGCCACGTTTGTTATCAAGCTCGTGTCAAAGGATGACCATGAGCAATGCAGACAGAGCAGACCACCAGACGGATGCCGATGGAAATGTTTCTGTTGGTTGAAAACAGGAAAGTGAGTTTCCCATTCTACGAAACCTTATAGTAATAATCCTCTCTCTCTCTCATTTCGTCATCAATATAGGTGCCATTATTTAAAAAAGATTTTAACAAAACATGTAAGTGCATTTTTATTGTAAATCCTTTAATAGCGTTACATCCAAGGGCTAGTTAGACTACACCACCACGCAATAAAAATATTGCGGCATGCACCTGCCGTGGCAGGCATACTATGTGAATTTGACTGTGTAACCGTGAAACTGGAGTCCATTAGATGGCCCATCATGACTCCAGTCATGACAGGACATGTCGTGAGGAGGAAGGATAACAGATTGACAGTAAGAACGACGGAATGGATACCAAGAGAGGGAAAACGCCACAGAGGCAGGCAAAAGGTTAGATGGGGCGATGAAATTAAAAAGTTTGCGGGCATAAAGTGGAACCAACTCGCTCAGGATAGGGTGGATTGGAAGTCGTTGGGAGAGACCTTCGTCCCGCAGTGGACCTAAACCGGCTGATGATGATGATGACATGTAGAGTGCAGAGTATGTAGGGCATATGCAGAATGTATATACGTATGTGTGTATGTATGCATGTATATAGATATATCTACAGTAACACCTGTTACAACGAAGCCGTAGTGGAGTCGTGATTACTTTGTTATAACCATTAGTTTGTTACAGCCAATATCCACGTCGTCTATGGGAATTTCAAGGGGAATTACAACTGCCTCGTTATATCCATTAGTTTGTTATATCCAGGTTCATTATAACGAGGTTCTACTGTAGATATAATGTGAAGAGCATTTTTGTTTTTATAGTATTTATGATATTTGACTGTATTATGTATCACTATTATTATTTGGTTTTCTAAGTATGATATAATGGTATTTGACTGTAGTTACACTTAAGTGTTCTCAGAAACAATGTAGTACCAGAAATATTGTAGGCATGTAAAGCAATGTGGTAATTATATATAACTACTATGTACCTTCCTTGCTACGCTCTGATGAGATTGGCAGTATTCCTAAATAAATAAATTACATCCAAGGGATTACACACCATTGCGCAATACTGTGGCATGCACCTGCCATGGCAGCCATACTTCATGGCGACATGCATGACAACTGCACTGTGGACTCCAACATCTAGTGCAACGAAGACAGGTGTCATTTTAATAAACGTGGCTCTGCAGAGCCTCGAGCAAGGTTTAGGAAAGCCGGCTAACAAAATATTTACAGCAATTGGTTCATTTTGCAGCAGTTTTGTTCCTGCTGTCCCATTCTGCAACAATGAAATTCTCATAAAAGCGAGCTTCTTTATTTTCCCCATGGATGTCTTTATTTCAGGGCTGGACTATGTTTGCCCTTTTGACATGCAATATTTGCTGGCTCTGCCAGTTCCACATTGCTCTAATGTGGGTGCAGCAAGGAAGAAACGTGACACTGCAATGTCACTGGTGACCAAGTATTGCCTCCGCGGTGCTGCTGTGGGGCCGCCTCCTCGCTAGTTTGCTTCTAGCAAAGCTAGCTATAGACATGCTTCAAGCAATGCAAGTTAAAGTGCACACTCAGGAGTGCAAGAGACTTCCGATTCGAGTGAGAATCCAGCCAGTGTACTTGCCTCACACCTGCGCACTGTTAAAAGTTTGGCTAGCTGCATGAGTCCATTTGCTTTCTTTGTGCCAATAATTGAAATTTTGCGTTGGAAACTGCTGCCAAATGTCCCTGGTGTTGGTGCTCAATTTAATCGTCTGCGCCGAAAAGAGGACTCGATGTCACAATTTCAGCAGCTGACACTACAATGCAGTGATATGTAGCAGCAACTGCACATTCATTTATTGTGAATGTTTACCTCATTCATTCTTCATTATAATCTAGAACAGTAATAGACAAACTGACATTATTCCACAAGGCAACAACAGAACGGCACTGAGGGCACGACTAAAATTTCTCAATTTTGTCACTTTCTAGCTTACAAATGCACCGGTCTTGCCAGGAAAGGCATACTGGCTATCACGTACAACCCAACTCTCAATTTTGCTCAGCATACTATTGGCCTTTACTCGACGAGGGTGGTGATGCAGGCTTGTTGGTTGTTCATACTAGTGAGAGTTGAGCGCGTAAAAGGGACACGGACAAAAGGAAGAGGTGTACACACACTGGCGCTACTGTCTATAATAGTTTATTTCCTTCACCTGCCTCCCTATATACCGTATTTACTCGAATGTAACGCGACCACGATTGTAACGCGAGGGGTGACTTTTCAGTGACGAAAAAAAAAAAAAAAAAAGAACACGAATGTAACGCGAGTAAAGTGGGGGGAAAAAAGTACCTTTATTTGCTGCACATGGTAGTGGCAAACACATCCCAGTTTCTAAATATAAAGTGAGTTTTTTTCACTCGTCGCTTTCATCACCATCATCGCCGGTGGTCGAGCCCTCTTTGTCACTTTCTTCCTCCCAGATGAGGTCATCCTCCGTGCCATCCATATCGTTCGATATACAGCACTTTTTAAACGCGCGAACTATCATGTCGTGTGGCAGGGCGTACCAAGCGGCGGACACCCACTCGGCAATCTTCGCGGCGCTAGGTCGCTTTATCCTACCCATAGGTGTCAAAGCCCGATCTTCTCGCATCCATTCTCCGTACAGCTGCCGCATTCTATCCTTAAATGGTTTGTTCAGGCAGACGTCTAATGGCTGCAGCACGGACGTCATACCTCCGGGAATAACAGCGAGCTGCGTTTGAGTTTCCCGCATCAGCTTCTTCACTTCGGGCGTCAGGTGACCACGAAATGAGTCGAGAACTAGGATGGAGGCGGGGTGGAGGAGCGCACCTGGCCGTCGGCACCACACAGTCTTGACCCAGTCAAGCATAAGCGGAGTGTCCATCCATCCTTTTTCTTGGCAGCGGACAATCACATCCCTGGGGAACAGCTCCTTCGGGATGGTTTTGCGCCGGAAAATGATGTATGGCGGCAACTTGCGCCCATCCGCCAAGCAGGCTAGCATCACGGTTAGCTGCGTCTTCTCGTTGCCTGTTGTCCTTATGCGAACTTGGGGGGCACCTGTTTCGCTGACAGTCCTTGACATAGGCATGTCCAAGAAAATGGGAGTCTGGTCCGCGTTGCCAATGTGCCCCAACGGCATTTGCGACGAGCGGCGCAAGTCGAGCACATAGCGCTGAAACTCCACTAGCTTCGCTTCGCAATCTGCTGGTAGCTTCTGCCTTATCGACGTTGTTCGCCGGAGGGAAAATCCATTTCTTCGCATGAACTTTTGTGCCCATCCACGTGAAGCCTTAAAGTTCTCCCGCGGGATCCCCATCTCTCGAGCTACGTCTCGGGCTTTCCACTGAATCAGCTCAACGCTGACCCCCAATGGGCGATTTCGCTGCTCAATCACAAACTCCGCCACTTTTTTTTCGAGTTCTGTGTGACGGCCACAACGAGGTCCACGGAAGCCTTTTCGGCCAGGCTCACACTTGAAGAGCGCTTCACGCTGGAGCCTCCACCCATGGATAGTAGATTCCGCCACATCTAGCCGTCGAGCCGCGGCTGAGTTCCCAATTTCCTCAGCCATCAGTATTGCACTTCTCTTAAAGCGGGCATCGTACTGAACTCATCGCGCTGCCATTTGCTCGAGCCGAAGTCGCGGAAGCACAAAGGAAATGAACCGCCCGCAAAACACGTCGCGAACAATAGGATTGGATTGGATTGGATTCAATGTTGCCAGCGTGCATACGTTGCCAGCACAAGGTTGAAAGATCGCTAGGCTTGTCGTAGGCATTTTAAGGAGCCAGTGGGGCGGCACCGCCAAGGCACAATTTGAGGTGCTTCGATTATAACGCGGACCCCCAAATCACTTCAGAGAAATTTTGAAAAAAACTCGCGTTACATTCGAGTAAATACGGTACCTATTTGCACATGACTGTCGCGTGAACACTATCAAACAACAACAACATTGATACGAAGGCAAGATCCCTTAAAAGACAGATAAACAGGGTGCATAGGCACTCAACGAGCGGCATCAATAAACGCGCGCAGAAAACGAAATTCCTTTGTACTCGGGCAGTGACAGTTTGCTAATGCACGCATCACGTTACCCTGCACACGCTACCCTTTTGTCCGTGTTCCTTTTATGCGCTCAACTCGCAACAGAATCGCCTTTAGTGTCCCTTCAGCCGCAATGTAACTGTGGCTACCTTGCACTGTTTTAAATGTAATTCCTGATGTGAAGAATTAGAGTTGCAGCTGAGTAAACAGCTGATATAATAAAAAAAATATAGCTGATGCTTTTTCCTCACTGTGAGATAGCACAAAGCAAGTTCACATTTACTGCAGGGGCAGTGGAAAAGTGTACGTCAACACCAGAGGAGACAGTCGTGTCTGCGTGGACACTGCCGTGCCGCTTCGTAGCCACAATCACTGCCACACATCACAAACATGCTGCCATGCAGCATGTGCCAAGTAAATGCAAATGTTTCAACTGTAGACAATGACGTGGAGGTATGCAAGGACGTGACCTTCTCACACCTGTTAGCTTTGGCTGTGTTACTAGGTAGCGGTGAAAAGGATGCACTTTTACGGGCAGCTTACGCTCAGACTTTCCACTTGAGGACCACAGACAGTAAAGGAAAAATATAAAATCGGATTATACGGCTAGAGCACGTTCTAACAAAATGTGTTTCAGCACTGCATGGAAGCAGAGTATAACGAGAGAAAATTCCTTCTCGGATCAGCAGGCGCCGACAGATATGCACGAGTCAAAAAGAAGGCCACCGCATCTTTTTTTGGAGCACCCCCCCATCTCTGTACCAACAGCTACCAACGTCATGCGGTTAGTGACAGCAGCCTGCCAAGAAGATTCCTCTGCTGCGAGAGCTCAACAGCTACGACAGAAGAGGTGCGCCATTTTTAGCGCACCTACTGCCCTCACCACACAGGTCAAAAACAACACTAGCTTGGCCTTGCAATGCTTGCAAATTGAGCACCATGATGGTGGCCACAAGATGGCAGCAAAATTGCGCAACTCGACGGTGAAGCTTACAGTGATTACCTTCACTAGGTCAACAATTCAGCACACACATTACCCTGCACGTGAAAGCCACCGTATGCATAATAATGAATTCAGAAGTGCTGTGTACTCACGTGTGCATGTCAATCACCTTGACCACCTTGCCAAAGGTCCCCTCACCCAGGGTGGTGACAATTTTGTCTGCAAAAGGCATGGGAAAAAGCCCACGGGGGGGCCCCCGGTCAGTGCTCCCCCCCAATGCAGAAACATCAGTGTGGTGCACACCCCGTTTCCCCCCTGGCCCCCATGATAAGATAAGGGAGGACCAATACATCTGTCCTGGAGCACGTCTCCCGGCCGGTACACCAGATGGCCCTCTTCGTCGTCCTCCACGCTCGGGGGCCTCCGCACGGGCGACTGCATCCATCACCACCACCAACAGCACCAGCAGCAGCAGCAGCAGCAGCAGCAGCCAAACACCGCCGGGACCGCGTATCGCCACCGGTCGTCATCCCATCGGTCAGGAAGGAGGGGGGCGCAAGTCACGCGCATGAAGAAGACAACAACAGAGAGGAGGCACCAGGGGGCCTTCGGTCAGCCCCGTCACACACACTCACACACACACAATATGTGCCCCCCCCCCAACCAGCATGCGAAACATTTACATCCACCAGCTCCTCTTCGGCCGAGGTGCGGCGGCGAGCCAGCCTAGCCAGCAGCCCCGGGCAGAGCCCCCCCACGCGGGGTCCCCAGCCCCACAGCGCGACCGGTTCGGCGGGCGGCAAGCCCTCACCTGAGCGGCCGACATGCCCGCAGCCCCAGCGGCGCCGGAGGAGGTGCGTCCTACCATTTGCCCAACGACGCAAAAAAACCTCCCCTAGGACTGACGCTCGGACCCGGGGTCCACCGCCCGAAATAGCCGCCCTCCCCGCAAGCACTCACCCGCGAGCAGTGGTGTGGTCCGCGGTGCTCCCGGCGGCTGCGACGGCTGCGCCGCCGATGATGGTGGTGGGACGACGACGACGGTCGGCTCTCTTCGTCCCGCCGGTGGCTGCTGCTGCGCAGATTGACGACGAGACGGCGCTATAGCCTCGACAAGGTTCGAAAGAAAGCGTGCCACCGGAGAGTTCTCCCGAGTTCTTTAGTGGCTCGCTTCCTTTCAAACAGGCAGCTCTCGCGGTTCAATGAATGCCCGCATAGAGGAGACATCGAAACACCGCGGCTAGGTGACCGCGGAACTGCAACCGCTTCAGCTGCGTCAAAACATCCGCTTTTGCATACATCGGCACCTTCATTTCGCCTTTCTCGTTGAATGCACGTGGCGAACATGTTCCACACGCTTGCAGAGTGCCGCACAGGCGGCGGCGTTACACAGGCAGCATGCAGAGGTAGGCGACTGCGAGTAACGTTTCCATTACAGCGATCTGCCAAGCCTGCTGCTGCGCGGTAACAAAGCGCCTACCATCGCAGCTGCGCAGAGCCAGGGGCAACGTTAAACCGATTCTCGGGACCATCGTGTGTGTGTGGCGGGCACAACTCGAGGAGGCGCGCAGGATCGTCGACAAACGCTACGCGATAGCAGCCGAGACCGCTCCGCCCGTGACAGGCACCCGGAGAACGACGCATGTGAGCCGCCGCCGAAATATCGCAAGGGCGATCGCGGCCGAAAGCGGCGCCTCGAGAATACCGTTGAGCTGGGAGGAAATAATCGGTGCTGCGCTGGGACGTTAAAGAGCTGGACAGATGGTCCGATTTTCCATGCGATCCGATGCCGTGTGCTCCGACACGCGGGGCGACGAACGATCAGCGAGGGGGCTCCGCCCACGTCCGGCGCGTCGGCATACACGCTCGTAAAACACCGCATCCCTCTCGCTAAGTACAAAATAAACTTTTGTACCAGCCCTACTTGGTTACATAACAGCACCGAAAAACACTGCCGATAAAACTATGCCTTCGCGCGACGACTACAACGGTAGGCCTAGCTGCCGACCCTCGGAGTAGTCGTCGTTCGCTGTCAACCGCGAGCTCGTCTCAAAGTGCTCATTTTTACCCACACGATTAACACTTGCACTCATATGTCATGCGTTAACACATGCGACTAGCCTTCTCGAAACATCGATGTGAATGAAGCGCTACGGCAGAAACCAGTGGCGCACCGACGGGGGGGCGGGGGGTTTCAGGGGTTTGGAAACGGGCGTTGCTTAGCAGATTGATCCACATTCGGCATAACACTACTTAATACGCATTTATTTCGAGCCAGAAACAAGTCATACTCAATATTTTGCCCGAGATTCCGGCGATACCGCCAAAGCCTCGGTAAAGTGGCCTCCTGCCTCGGCGACCTCGGCCGTGCCTCGGCAGGGCTATCGGGGCGGAGCAACGAACGAATGGGCGGCCAGCAAGCACGACGTCACGCGTCTCCCACACTGCTATTGGCTACTGCCGTCCGGCTTTTCTATCCGGCGACGAGAAAATGTGCGCGGTTTGACGCGCACCGGACGTCCGGACCAGGAAACCGGTGCTGCAAAAACACCCCCGGTACACCCAGTACGACTGCTGGGTAGCATCGCCGGACGTCTGATCGCATGCCAAATCGGACCGCCGGGGTCCACCAAGAAATATGTGGCGTACTTCTGTAACGGAAGTAGATCTTTGAAAAATAAACACGCATTTGAGATTGAGAAAGTACGACCCGCAGGGATTTGAACCCACAACCAGCCAGGGCGCGGCGGTACAGGATCTTGAAGCGCTACCGACCACGCCACCGACACTCGCAATATGGAGGAAAAAACGGGACTCATTTACTAGACAGCTTTACAATTCGCATCTAATTGGTGTAAGATTAAAGCAAACGTATTCAATTCAGCAAGCAAAATTCCTCAATTTCACTGCACTCTTGGTGGATGGATGGATGCTATGAGCGTCCCCTTTGTAACGGGGCGGTGACATGTGCGCCACCAGGCTCGTAAAAAAATTCTTCCTTTTTCCTTCTCTCTTTAAGTTGTCCTCATGCCTTTTAAATCTACTTCAATTTAATCGATCATACTATAGCAAAAACGGAAATTCATAGCCCAGTTCTATGCCCCTTATGGCAGAAAGTCCTTATTTTTCCTTATAATTATTTTTGTCCGTTCTCTCTAGTTTTCTGCCACCAGTATTCTAACCGTCTCTTACTTATTTCAATCGCGGCTATGTTCGGCTTCCCGGTGTTCTCCCTAAAACCCAAGGCTTCATGTAGGGTGGTGCCCAAAACGTACACCTGCGTGGATATTTCCGTATTCAATCAGAACCTGCTCCGTCGTTTCCCTCCCTATCTTCCTCACAGCATGTGCATTTTTCTTCTTTACTGAATTTCGTTTTATAACTACGCGTTCTAAGGTTCTCAGCGGTGGTACCGCCACCTAGGAACGATGGAACGAATTCGTAAATTGTAGCGTTAATATGCGCGCCGGCAGGTAGCGTTTCAGTAGCTTCTATCGCCACGCATGCTTCGGCGTTCTGCCGGCGCGTTGCTTCAGCCACGACGCTACATAATTTGTCTTGATGACGTATATGATAGCCAGTTGCGTTGTGATGCGCTTTACTCCAGGAACGCGAATACGGTGATGGTGTGTCTGTGTGTGTCAAATCACATGGCTCCGATGACTAACACATTTCTTAAACGCTATGCTGGCCAATTATCCCCTTTCCTGCAAAAGTTATTTTCCTTATCGTTAGAAACATCGGTGCTTCCTGATGATTGGTTGTGTGCGAATTCCTATTCATAAAAGTGGAAATAACTGATAAACAACTACAGGCCAATATCACTGACAAGCACATGTTGCGAACTAAAGGAGCATATTATAAATAAAGCGCTACCTAGAAGATAATAATCTGCTTTACTCCAATCAACGCGGTTTTGGAAGGAAGCTTTGAGTGATTTGTGGGGTTTAACATGCCAAAACCAGCTCTGATTATGAGAGGCGCTGTGGTGGAGGGCTTCGAAAAATTTGACCACCTCGGGTTCTTTAAAGGGCCCCTAAACCACCCAGAGCTCAAAATTTAGTTGTGGTGTTGCTTTCCTGCCGGTGTCCGCTACGAACACGTAGCCACAAGACTATTTCGAGACGGTGCCGAAACAGCGGAATTACACGCGTTTGATTATTAAAACGCGCCGCCTGCTTGTTTCGCTCTCTGCGGTGCCACCTCCTCGCCGAGTGGTCCTCCGAATGACATACATCGCTGATGACGCGCAGTTCTAAAGACTGTCCACCTCCGGTTGACTCCAGCGTTCTCGCAAATCTTTAAATGCGAAGCATTTCTTAGCGAACATCAGCCGCTTTGAGCGTATCTATCTATCTATCTATCTATCTATCTATCTATCTATCTATCCTCGTCTGGGTCCCAGGTCACGCAGGCAACCAGGGGAATGAGGCCGCCCACCGGCAAGCTCCAGGATTCGTCAACCGAGCGGTGGGCAGTGCTTCAGACCCTGAGGAAAGCCACAGTGAACCTCTGACCTCCTATCACGACATCACTCAACATTATCGCCTCGCTCGCCAAACTAAATCTCTCCCGCATCCCAAACTCACGAAATCTCGGGAAATCGTGTGGCGCCGCCTCCAAACGCATTCTTTCTCGTGTCCACAATTATTCAGTCGCATCTAACGCGAATTGTTCAGCCCGCACTGCCCACAGTGCGGGTCCGTCGCCACACTCGCGCACATACTGTGGGACTGCCGCGAGGAGGAGCCACCTCCGGCCGATTTCCTGGCCATTCCCTCGCCTGGAGCGTAGGACGCCGTTCTCCGCGACTCAAGACTTGAAACAACTCCGGGCCATCACACGAGCAGAGGAGGTGGCGGCGAGGCACCGCCTGACCGCTATACCTCCGCAAACATTTTAGGGGCGAAGCTCCTTAAGGTGTGGGTCTGTCCGTCCGTTGTTCATAGTAGCGCGTTACCTTCAAAGAAATGAATGATGCTACGTGTGGGAGGCGCGCCCTCGGCGCGTGCCTCCCGGCGCGCGAGCGCTCTCACTCTTCCATCTGCTGTCTTGTGAGAGAGAGAGAGAGAGAGCGAAAGGCGCGCGTTGACTATGATGGAAACGCTCTTTCTTCGATGAACGCGCTACCAGCTCGCAAAGGAGAACGCGCCCTCACCCGCGAGAGACAAGTTTGACGCAGGCAGCGTCTTCTAGCGAGTTTCTTGATTGAAAAATACCGACTGCTCGAGCTGGAGAACCGTTCACCGGCCACCCATATATATATATATATATATATATATATATATATATATATATATATATATATATATATATATATATATATATATATGGGCACTGGATCTTGACTTGCAATGAAGTGCCGGTGGGAGATTTCACTTGTGTGTAGTTGAACCATAAGGATTCGTAGCGTGCGCGTAAAATAAATTAATCCGGAACTCGGCCCGATCTACGATGAACCTCCGCAGCTTCGCCCACTCATCATCATTCACTCCGTGGATACTCGTGGATTTTTTTTTTTAATAAATAAAGTGGTTCTCTCGCTCTCTCTATCTATCCGCCTACGACTTTGTGCTCTCCTGGCCGTTTTGTTAATGGGATGTATAGACCTATTCCATGTTGGTAAACAGTGGTAGGCACCGGCGATATAACTAGGGCTTGTGTCGACGTCGCGGCGCGGAGGCCCCGCCCACCGCTTGCCGCGGCCTTGCACGGTCGCGCCACCGCCGCCGGCGAAGCGTGTGCGAAACCTGCCTCCGAGCACGAGGCGTCGGAGCGCCGACGGCGTGTTTACAACAGTTTGCGAGGGGCAGCCGCGCGAGATGAAGTTGCGTTAGCTCAGTAGGAAGCATTCAATGAATACAGAAAAGAATGTGCCGACGCCCAGCTATGACAAGATGTGAGAAACTGACTGAAAGGATAAGCACCTTGCCACATGATGCGAACGATCGCGAGCTATCATGTCGGCATCGCTTCATGCGTATGCTTTAATTCGGTAACTAGCGCAAGAATGAACCACTTGTAACAGCGAGACTTGTTTAAATGCGACTTGAAGATGCCTCAGCTAAAATACTGTTTCGGACCTAAAGCCTCTAATCCCTACAGGAAATCCTTGCGCAAAAGCAAATGTAACGGAATACGTACTCAAGCATATGCGATATTGGTGACGCTATAACCTATGTAAATACGGCTGTGATAACGCACACACACACACAAAAAAGCAATAACGTGCCAACGACAAGGCTCTCAAATAACCGCCAGCAAGGCGCATAATCGCGGCTTGCGGCTCAGTTCCGATCGTGAAGGCGTGATATCCTGTAACGACGCGGCAAATTTCAAGCGTGTACACTCGAGCAACCTGACAATCGAAAAAAAAAATTTAAAGCGCATCACAACCGCTACAGCATTGCCAAAGACACTTCTCGTGTGTATGGTATCGCAGCCGCAAGCAATTTGCAAAAGCGTCGCTGTAATCGGCCCTTCGCTCATAGCTACGTGAATTACGCTCATATATATTTGTTTCATTTGAGTGAATGAAATTCGTATGACGTATGTATAGCTTCCACACTTCAATAATACACGGCGACCGCGATTACTTCTACACATCGAGCTAAGCTAACGTCGTGCGCGCTTTGCGGTAAGCGTCATCGCTCTGTGTCCGCACTTTGTTTATGCCAAGAAATTTGGTGTCGAGCATTACACTTGACAAACTTGTGAGAATGCTATTTCTCTCAAATGAAACAATCCGCACTAACGCTAAATAATTACACATACGCTTAGTCGTGACGAAAATGTCTGGCGCATAACCGATGCGCCAAACAGCCGGCATTACAGGTTCGTCCCTTTCGTGAAGACAGACATAAGCAGGAAAACGATAAAAACCTATCGTACGTGTCTTGTGCGTTGCTGAGCAACCAACCCACGGCGCAGGTCATCGGTGAACACTTTTTTATTCATTTCACGGCGGTGAGCAGCGCCCGCACCAGCGAAAACGCAGCGGCTGCTACGACAGGCGCGCCGGCGGATACCTACCATGCGAAACCAAAACTCCCGACGACAGCGCCACGTAGGCCCGGTGGAATAGGTCTATACGAAAATTGGTGTGGCACGACATGACTGCACGACGAACATAAATGACACGGCATTACATGAGAATCACGACATGCATGCCATGAGCGGTATGATTTACATGCCACGGTCTTGGTGCTCCCCTGGCCGTTCCGTTAATGGGATGTATACGAAAATTGGAATGCCACAACGTCACTGCATGACGAACATAAATGACAGGTCATAACATGAAAATCATGACAGGCATGTCATGAGCGGCATTAGTTACATGCCACGCGTTTCGTTAATGGGATGTATAACAAAATTGATATGGCACAACATGACAGCGTGACGAACGTAAATGACAGGTCATAACATTACAATCATGACATGCGTATCATGAGCGACGTAGTTTACATGCCAGCCTTGCTGCTCACGCGGGCGTTTCGTTAATTTCGTATGTACCAAAATCGATATAGCGAAACACGCAGTTTTACTTTGTCCGGTAACACGCAATAAGCAAAGCACTTTCCGTAGAGCGGTATACCAGGTGCAAACAGCGCATGCGCAAACATGGCCGACCACCCGGAGCATACGCCTTCCACTTCGTCTCTTACGAGTGGTCGTCGCGCGCTTTGTAGCCCTCGAGTTGTATTTGCTTTAGTTTTGTATCATGAAGCTTCCACGGTAAAGCATCCGTGGCAATTCGCGGATACTTTACTGCGGCACTCAAATTGTCGAGGCTGTAGGCCTAGCGAGTGGCCGCCAGAATTTCGGACAGATCACACGGCCTTGCTTGGTTTCTTTATTTTCCGTAGGTGGCGCCACTTGACTGTAAAAACGTTACACGCTATCCGGTACGCCTTTGCGTATACGTTTTACCGGACACGCTAAAACTCCCCAACAATGCAGATCCATTTGACGTTCCTGATGCGTGTTTCGCATTTCCTTGATTCCCACTGCACGTGGGATCTGCCATTTTATGTTGGTGCTGTACCGACGCTCTGCGCTAGCGCTATTGGGAGCGAGGACATACCGTGGCGCCGCCATGCGAAACATTGGCGTGACGTGCAAAGTTGGACCGGTTGGACTGCTCAGCCAGCACTGCGTTGCTCAGCACGGGGCTGCTTAGAGTATCGCCTTTTTATTGTTGTCGTCGGTTTATTTCAGCTAGACGAAATCTGTAAAATACTGTTATGGCTACGTCACAATGCGCTACAAGTTCATTAACTGTTCGGGAAAAAGAATAGCATCAATACAAAGCTTTAGGCACCACGTCGACTGCTTTCGTCGTCTGCTATGTCCACCGGCGAGGGTACCACGCATGCGGAGTCCGCTGGTTTTGTAAGAGGGAAGATACCGTTTTGACGAATGAAAAGCAAGCATCAAGTTGGTTTTAGCGCGTGGTTGCGGTAAACACATAGTTTATGGCCGCAAGGCGCGCGACGAGTTTATCGCGCAATTCATTCATTGTAAGTTTGCATCTACAAAGGGAACCTTGTTGACACGAAAAAATGGCATTAGTAAGTTTGTATTCATGCTCAACACGCATAACCGTAGTGGTTCTTTCGTTTTATGGAAAACAAGGTAGCATGCAGCATTCAATGGCGACCTTTCTCACATGATTTAATGTGTACATACTATTATGATCGGACCGCTGCCACCAGCCTTTGGGGACGAGAACATGCCGGTGAGGATCGAGGCCGAGAGATAAGACTGGCGTTTATTCACATAGAGCTTGCTTTCGCAAGACTCCACTCGTCAGAGGGTTCTCTCTAGAGGTCCTCAGGGCGCTCTTCTTCCTTGGTCCCGCGCTTTTTGTCTCCCATTGGCTCCTGGGGGAGGAAGGAGGGAGAGGATGGGACGTGTCCAAAACGTCCTTGACCCGCCCATGGCTGTAGTCACCGAAGGCCGCGGGCGGTGACGCCGAAGCCGTCACGCGGCCAGCACCAACGTTATCACTTGCACGTGCGGTCACCTGGTAAAAGTTTGTGTGGTCCGATAAGGTAGGCACTCAACCGCTTCCAGATGTGCCGGACGGGCGGGGGTCTCCTCTTCGGCCTGATGGCCAAACGTACAGTTGGGATCTCGGAAAAAGGCCCGCCCCCCGTAGGCTCTGGAACGGGCGTTCTTCCCGACACCACCGCGGCGCCTCGGCTGAACGCAGATGTTTCTTATCTGCGCTGAAGCGGAACTAAAGCCAAACGAGTCGGCGACTTTCATCTTCGGGCTCGTTCCGCACGCCAAACATAACAATACGCACGTGCGCACTTGTCATTAAAGCCTGCTTCACCTTACGACGTTGTGGCTTGACCGCATCTTAAATTCTCGCCAGTACGACCCCAAGGACACTTCTGTCTGCGGCGCAGTAGTCCGTTGCTTCTCCTTTCTGTATCTTTTTTTCCGCGTATGCCAGACAGTCCTCACAGGCGATTTTCGACCGCGATCGAGCCAGATCATGATTGCATTTTTCGACGAATCCCTCCCGTCTGTATTTCGCACGAAGGTGCCAATAGCGATCTAAAATACAGGGTGACATCCGGACGTATTACTTTACGCATCTGAATGCACTAGCACGCTCTAAGATGTAACTCATTGTGGTGTAAATGCTTCAGTGGAACTACCAGTGTCCAGCATCCACACCATCGTTGAACAGTGCTATGACACATCGCGGCTGCTAATGGAAAATCTGTGTTCGAAGCTGGTCACATTGTCGTAGCTTCTCTGGGGTATCTCTGGGGTAGAAGCGTTCATGCCCTGCTGTGTCGCGTACGTATAGAGCACTGTGGCACGGAGCAGTAAGTGCCATGCTGCCAAAAATTCGAGCGCACTTTTCAGCTTTTGTGGTCCCTATAGGTGTCCGCGAACGTGAAATAAGCGCGAAGCAACAATTAAATACGCATGTCAACCTTCAGCGTCGGCGGAGACTCGGAGCGAGGTGGGATCGTGGGACCACGTGATCCACCTTTACACGTCAGAACGTAGCACCAGCATCACCAGTGGTGGCCCTCGCGCCCAATATCCGTCGTGTTCTGACAGTTGCTGCAGTTTCTATAGTCGGCTGTACTTGACTTGTGCTCGTGCAACGCGTGCCGATAGGGACCCTGCGTTGCGTTCTCGTCTCGAAAGACTCGCCAGTGGCATGAACCCATACGGTGACACCCTGTGCCGAAGCACCGCGTACGGTCGTCGTTTAGCCATCGCAAACACTGTCGACTTGCGCGCAGTTGAATGGACCACTGTGTACGACTGTGTTGGAACGCGAGCGATTTGGCACTTGGGTAGCGTAGCGCAGTTACGAATTCTCAAGCTTGCACACGCAAACACCACACGACGAGGAAAAACAAACAGGCAGGGAGCGGGTGCATTTGCCGGCAGACTAACCGGAAGTCGAAGTCATCCTTCGACCAATCATCGGAGTTAGGACTCTTCTGACGTCACCAAAAACCGCAATGTCGTCGCAGCTAACTTTGGTATGCCGGAAATGGCCGGCGAGGCGCACGGGATTGTTTTTCGAGTTTGCGGCGCGGGCACGGCGCGTAGAGCTGCTGCATTTGACATCGCTCATCATGGCGCCGTTCTCAACTTCATGCGAGTGTTAACTCGAAATGTTCACAAAAGAGAGAGAGAGAGAGATGTCGGGGGTGGTTTAGGGGCCATTTAACGTGCTCTGACATCGCACAGCACACGGGCCTCAACATTTCGCCTCCATCGAAATGCATCCGCCGCTTTCGACCGCTACACAACTTTTAGAAATCACTCATGATTTTCCCATTGCTATGAATTCTAGGCAACAGATAGATTCAATATTCATTGATTTCTCTAAGGCATTCGATACACTCATTACCCATACAAAAACTTCAATCATTTGGCGTTAACTCGAAAATAGTCTGTTAGATTGCTACTTATCTCTCCAATCGTACCCGTACGTTCCTTTTAATAATGCTCAGTCTCATCGCGCCGGCGTGTTTTACGGCCTTCCCCAGGGTTCAGTACTAGGACCAACACTCTTCCTCATCTACGTCAATAACGAAAGGGAAGGGGTCAAGGGCTCGTTCTTTATTTGTTAGAAACAACTTAATGAGCAAACAGACAATAAAGCCTAGGAAAACAGGTTTTCCTAGGCTTTATTGTCTGTTTGCTCATCTACGTCAATGACATTTATTGGGCTATAGAACCAGGTATTACAATGGGGCTCTTCGCAGACGAGTGCGTCATACACGCTCCTACTAACACAACATAAGACCAGGTAAAACTGAACCAATCCCTACAGAACATTGGAAGATGGCGTGAAAAACATGGTACGCAAATCAATACACAGAAAACATATAAAAAGGCACCACTTCACTTTAATTAACTACACCCTTTCCGGGGCAGACAAACACGTTAAAGGGACTGTCTACCGCTCGGAAAATTTTTTAAGACTGTGGTAAAGAAAGGGCCGATCGTGCATCACATTTACAGGAACGAGCACGCTTTTACCGCACAAAAAAGCAGTTATGTTATTTTGCTCCGAAAGTGTGCAAAAACGCCGCTAGCGACACCCAACAGCGTGTTTGTCAATTTCCAAGTGTACGAGAACCAGCCCACTCAGGCATACATACTCTGCTGAAAAACAATTATGTCTTACAAGCGTCCAACACAATGCGTTGTCGGGCTAGTTGGTGTGAATCCATCGTGCTTATTTAGCGCAAAAAAAACAATACACAGGAAGGAAGGACAGGACAAAGCGCTACTCTCAACTGATATCGTTTATTGCTTCACCCCACTCTTTATACCACCCAGATACTGGAAGGACATGCGTAGTAACACCAAGCGCGGCAACTACCACAAATTCATCATCCGAGCACACTCATGATAGCGCTTCCAAAAAAGAAAATTCATTGCCAAACAAGGTCAAGGAAGGCACGCTAATACACTGGGAACCCAAGGACTTTATGTAAAACGCTTCTGATAATTCTCGGGCGGTGGTGTCACCGCTCTTCTTTAAAATACCGGTCTGTCTAAACAAGGCTTGACATTTACACTTTTTGCAATGTTGAGCTATATGGGAGCCTGTACCGGTTGGCAGGGATCGCTCATGTTCTTTGAGGCGCTCATTGACACAGCGGCCTGACTGACCTACATACACCTTGCCACAGGAGAGTGGAATCTTGTAGACCACACCTACGCTGCATTCTACAAAGTTGAAATGTTGCTTTTCACATTGCGGCTTATTGTTTTCTTTACCGATACACGAGCACAGCATTGACAGTTTCCGGGGGGCAGAAACACTACTGGAATTTGGTACCTGGCAGCTACGTTCTTAAGATTGTGAGCCACTTTGTGGCAATATGGCACAACTTCAGGCCTCTTCTTCTGTGTGTCATTGTTACACCTCTGGCGCTTGCCTTTCAACTTTTGACGCAAAACCTCGGAGACCGACGTCACTACCGCACTTGGGTATCGCGCATCCTGCAGTCGTTTTAGCTGCGCGTTAAAGCTCTCGTTCGCAGTGTGATGGCACGACTTCATTAAAGATGATTCTAAGCACATCATGGCAATGGCGCGTTTCACAATTTTTGAGTGCGCAGAGTCGTAAGGCAAGAGACCCTTACGCGCACGTGGAGAGTCTGTTGGATGTACTCGCCACGTGCGCGTTTAGACAGACCGTTGTTTAGACAGACCGGTATTTTAAAGAAGAGCGGTGACACCACCGCCCGAGAATTATCAGAAGCGTTTTACATAAAGTCCTTGGGTTCCCAGTGTATTAGCGTGCCTTCCTTGACCTTGTTTGGCAATGAATTTTCTTTTTTGGAAGCGCTATCATGAGTGTGCTCGGATGATGAATTTGTGGTAGTTGCCGCGCTTGGTGTTACTACGCATGTCCTTCCAGTATCTGGGTGGTATAAAGAGTGGGGTGAAGCAATAAACGATATCAGTTGAGAGTAGCGCTTTGTCCTGTCCTTCCTTCCTGTGTATTGTTTTTTTTTTTTCGCTAAATAAGCACGATGGTCTTACAAGCGTACTTCACCCTATGAGACACATTTTTATAGCGTGCAAGAGCAATTCCTTCTTTTTTTCACTACTTTCAGGGTAGTGCGGGTGGCGCTGCCTTCGAATTCGTCTGCCTTTACGGGCGTGTAGTACTGCGCTTGTCATGCACGCAGTGCTGCATGTCCCCGGTAGGGTAATGGGAAGGTGCCAGCAACGGCGGCGCACCGATGCCGCAAGGGGCGCTGTAGGCATGCCCTTTACAAAGAGCGTAAACGGAAAAGTCAGAGAGGCGGAGAAGATTTACTGGATGGCAGCGATGTAAAAAAGAAAACAGATTCTGAAGAACTACCGAAAGGGCAGAAACGAAATAAAGAATTTTACTATAATTCAAGAGGAAGCGCTTTACTGTTTGAAGCGAGATCGGGCTGCCTTAGAACGCGTAGTTAGTTATAAAGCGAAATTCAGTAAAGAAGAAAAATGCACATGCTGTGAGGAAGACAGGGGAGCATGTTCTGATTGAGTGCGGAAATATCCACAAAGGTGTACGTTTGGGCACCACCCTACAGGAAGCCTTGGGTTTTAGGGAGAACAACGGGAAGCTGAACATAGCCGCGATTGAAATAAGTAAGAGACGGTTAGAATACTGGTGGCAGAAAACTAGAGAGAATGGACAAAAATAATTATAGGGATAAATAAGGTCTTTCTGCCATAAGGGGCCGAGAACTGGGCTATGAATTTCCGTTTTTGCTATCGTATGATCGAGTTTACTGAAGTAGATTTAACAGGCATGAGGTCGATTTGAACAGAGAAGAAAAAAAAAAATTCACAGCGCATCCACGGAGTGGGGGGAGTGGGATGATGAGTGGGCGAAGCTCCGGAGGTTCATCGCAGATCGTGCCGAGTTGTGGATTAATTTAGTTAACGCGCACGCTACAATTCTTCTGGTTCAACTACGCACAAGTGAAATCTCCCACCGGCACTTCATTGCAAGTCAAGATCCAGTGCCTATATATATATATATATATATATATATATATATATATATATATATATATATATATATATATATATATAGAAGGAAACTTCAGTGGGTCCGGCACGTATAAGAAAAGAAGCGGGTACACGCACGAAAAAGCAATACCTTTATGCCCAACATTTCGGCCGTGGCACGGCCTTCGTCAGAGAATGAGGAACATACAAGGCATGTGCCGCTTATAAGGGCCTCTAAAATCGCAGAATCACTCACAAAGGCGTAGGTAGTCCTATATCAAAGTACTGCGACAACGTATTTGGATACGTCAAGATTGATCTCAGAAATCAGTGTTGTCAATCAAAGTATGGACACGTAGCCCGCGCACAGCAAATGTTTAGGCGGCAGTGCACTGATTAAGCCGTCCAAAAAAACGAAAGAAAGCACGAGGGTTGAAGGTGAAAATGAAAGACACTAAAAATAAGATGAGCACATCTTACGCGCACAAGTAGATACCGGTAAACAAAATTCACTCAGTCACTGCGGTCACCATACAGACAAGCGAACAGGGGCGTCAATGCGGTGTATAAAGTATTGAAACATTGGTGAATAAGTGCGGGTGGGGGTGAATAAACACAACAATTTGATTAATGTTGCTACAAAGAAAGAAAAGCAACGCGTCCGATGCTTTCGTTTATGCCGCAATGGATACTGTTGAACTTGTTGATCAGGTAAGACTCGCGAACTTCTCGGTCATGAGTTTTAAAACCAGATTGTAGTATTGTGGCCGTGATATTTTCAAAAGAATGACCCGGTATCAGGACATGCTTTGATAATGGAAGATGAGGAAGGCTAGTAGCATGGGCTCGGTGGTTGTTAAAGCGTAACCTGAATGACGTCTCGGTTTGACCGATGTATTGTTTGTGACAAGTGGAGCACTCGAGCATGTAGACTACATTGGCGCTGTCGCAATTGAAGTCTCCGTTGATACTAAGGGAAAAGTTTGAACCGGTGCTAGTTGCGCGTTGCGAACTTGTCATGTGCGGGCAGACCTTGCAGCGGGGTTTATTGCAAGGGCGACAGCCACCGTACATAGATCGACTAGTTATTTTCGAGGATGTAAGGGCATCATGCAGGTTGCGGGATCGGCGGTAAACGACCCTTGGCGGTTCCGAAAAAATATACTTAAGGCGAACGCTCTGAGCCAGGATGTTGTGATGTTTCTTTAAAATGCTAGTCACATTAGGAACAGACGCTGAATGCGTGAGGACAAGATTCACATTGTCTCGCGAGAATCGCGCTGATTGTTTGTTACTTTTAAGTAACTCTGTACGGTCAATGTTCTCCGCCTTCTTGAGGGCGTCGTCAATGATTTGCGACGGGTATCTTTGTCGGGTTAGTGCGGATCGAAGGTCTTCACAGTTACGAGCGAACTCACTGTTGTCAGAGCAGATGCGCTTAAATCTAATGGCCTGACTGTAGGGAATGCTAGTTTTGCAATGTCTTTTGTGGCTACTTTGGAAATGCAGGTACTGGTGTCTGTCGGTTGGCTTCCTATAAAGTCCGGTCGTCAGTTTACGGTTGCACAGTGTTACAGTGACGTCAAGAAAATTAACACTGATCGCTGAGTATGAGTGCGAAAACGATATGCTTGGATGGGCATTGTTAAAATCCTTGATGAAAGAAAGAAGCTCGGTTTCACCGTGATGCCAGATTAAAAAGATATCGTCAATGAAACGTTTGTAGTAAAATGGCTTGAAATCGCGGCGTGCAAGAAACTCATCTTCTAGGAGACCCATAAAAATATTTGCGTAATTGGGCCCAATTCTAGTGCCCATAGAAGTGCCACTAACTTGGACATAGTGTTGTCCGTTGAATTCGAAATTATTTAGTTCAAGAATTAACTTGAGGAGCGTGCCCAGTGTGGAGGAGTCAATTGTTTGATGAAGACCAGACTCGTTGTACGCATGCAGAACAGCACGAATACCGTCAGAATGGGGAATATTAGTATACAATGAGGAAACATCAAGTATGACAAGAAAGGACCCATCAGGAACGTCTAAATCAGCGATGTCATTTAAAAAATGGTTTGTGTCCTTTATGTAGGAATCAAATGTTGGGGGAATGGAACCAATGAGGCTATCCACATAGCGTGAGAGGTTTTCAGTCACCGTACCTATTCCAGAGACGATCGGTCTACCAGGATTATTTTCTTTGTGGATTTTCGGCAGGATGTAGAACCGGCCAGCGACCGGGCTTAGTGGGATCAATGTGCGTGATGCATATTGAGCGATTTTTTCTTCTTTTATGAGTTTCGCCACCACATCGCTGACAATGCACTTGTACTGTTCCGTTGGGTCGTTGCTGAGGCGCCTATAGTATGTGGTGTCATTAAGTTGCCTCTGGGCTTCATCTATGTAGCTACCGGTATCCATTACCACAACTGCGGTATCCATTACCACAAATTTTTAGTGTCATTCATTTTCACCTTCAACCCTCGTGCTTTCTTTCGTTTTTTTGGACGGCTTAATCAGTGCACTGCCGCCTAAACATTTGCTGTGCGCGGGCTACGTGTCCATACTTTGATTGACAACACTGATTTCTGAGATCAATCTTGACGTATCTAAATACGTTGTCGCAGTACTTTGATATAGGACTACCTACGCCTTTGCGAGTGATTCTACGATTTTAGAGGCCCTTATAAGCGGCACATGCCTTGTATGTTCCTCATTCTCTGACGAAGGCCGTGCCACGGCCGAAACGTTGGGCATAAAGGTATTGCTTTTTCGTGCGTGTACCCGCTTCTTTTCTTATATATATATATATACATATATATATATATATACATATATATATATATATATATGTGTGTGTGTGTGTGTGTGTGTGTGTGTGTGTGTGTGTGTGTGTGTGTGTGTGTGTGTGTGTGTGTGTGTGTGTGGGTGGCCGGTGAACGGTTCTCCAGCGCAAGCAGTCGGTATTTTTCAATCAAGAAACGCGCTAGAAGACGCTGCCTGCGCCAGCGTTGTCTCTCGCGGGTGAGGGCGCGTTCTCCTTCTTTGCGAGCGGCTGGTACAGCGTTCATCGAAGAAAGAGCGTTTCCATAGTCAACGCGCGCCTTTCGCTCTCTGTCTCTCTCTCACAAAGCAGCAGATGGAAGAGTGAGAGAGCTCGCGCGCCTCCCGGCCCGCGCGAGCCTCCTGGCGGCGTGAGGTGGCTGCATACATACATACATAATACATACATACATACTATTACTACTACTACTACAGAGGAGGGAACGACACACAAATGTGTGTGTGCGCGTGTGTGTGGGTTTTTTTGTTCTTTTTTTCCTTAGCGAGTGTACCACCGTACGGCTCAGTCTGACCGCGCGGTTTGTTCTTCGGTGATATCCATTAAAGCACTTGCACTAGACGGAATCAGAGGGATATGTGGTGCACATACTAAGGAAAACTGCATATATGCATTTGAAGAAGGCTCTCACTAAGACTACCTACAGCGTAACACCCCTGAAAGCAGCTTAAATGTAGCTTTCTTGGGAAAACATTCAGCAGAAAAATGTTGTACACATGTGTCAAGTCGGTCAACTTGATGATGCTCTCGTCTTTGATCGTGTCCCCGCCAGAGTTCTCGTAGTTTACTAGGAGGTCGCTTTCTTTTGTGGGTGGGGGCACCAGTGTGAAATTTTATCGTAAATCTCCCACTGATCACCCATCCCAGAGCCGTAATATGCTCTTGTCAGTGTCTTCTATATTTGGACGTTTATGTTTAATATTCACTTTTAATTCTACTTTTTATTCGGTGCCTGTGATACTTTTGCGGCTCAGGAACGGCATTTACTTGTCCTGTATAAGCGTACACCGTCTTGCCTTCTAATTATGCACTGACTTTATATCGTGCAGAAGCGGCGCATGCCTCAAAACCCACATTAGCCATTTCCGCAGTTCTTGAGAGTGGGCACACAGCCGTTCCTTTTGTTTCACAACGTGGCATGTCATTTCGAACTGATACAAGCAGTTTACTATGACTGCAAACAGTGAAACAATAAATATGGCCGTGACATCGTTTATTCGCAAGAGGGGGGAAAGAAGGAAAACTGACGGGAACATTGGTGAAGGTTTCAGTGTACGCTCGGGCAAAAACGTCCGAGATGGCCGCATAAAGAACGAACTTCGAGACCTTTGCGAGCATATTTTCTACAAATAATATATCTCGCTCTTCCTGTGCTTATCTTTTAATCCCTTTTGCCCTCTCCCTCCATCTTCTGTCAGCTATGAGAGCAGTTACTGCGGTCTCCAGTATATATTTCCTCGAATGAGCAACCACTGCAACAAACTGCCAAGTTCTCCTGCAACACCTTGTCAGCCTTTGGGATTGCCCGAGCCCATTTGGCAAACGCTTCATTAATGGATTGATTGATTGATTGATTTCTGGCGTTTTACGTCCCGAAACCATGCTATGATTATGGGAGGCGCGGAATTAGAGGGCCCTGGAAATTTCAACCACCCGGGCTTTTTTAACCTGTACTGACATCGCGTAGTACACGGGCCTCAACCTTTCGCCTCCATCGAAATGCCGCTGCCGCAGCCGGGATTCGATCCCGTGACCCTCGGATCAAGCGCTTCTTTGCAGGCACGGAAGAGAGAAGCTTTTTCCGGTGTTTTTCTGTGCCCTGTGTTGCAACCAGGCACGGAGCACCAACGTTCAGTCTTCTTTTTCGCTGTCGACTACACCTCGCCGTCAAACTGTCCAAAAGTGGCGACAAGACCAGCTCACAGCGGCGGTAGCGTTGGCGAGGCCGGTGCCACCGGTACGGCCGCAGCTACCCGCTACCCCGCAGGAAACGGCAGCGCCGCATTCCCCCTGGTGGCATCGGTGCGAGGAGGGGTCATGCGCGCCCGCAGGCAAGCGCCGCTGGTATTCACACGTCCCCTTTCTAGCCACCTTAAAGGGTCTGACAACCGATTTTCAAGGACCCATCTTTTTATGGCGCAATGGAAAGCTCGCCCCCTGTACTGTTTTCACCTACAGCGATTACTTCCAAAAGCGCGTGGACATTTCGCACGCAGAATTTTTCGATCTGAGAAGCCTCTAAAAAAGGCAGAGTGCGCACTCTAGCAACGCTGAAAAGTGATCGCGACGCCGATAATTCGCCTCGCTTCCGGACATCGTTCTACTTTCGCAGGAGTGAACTTAGCTGTGATTAACCACCCACACTTTGACCTGTTCGACTGCTTTTTGAAATAAAAAGACGGTGCGGCGAGCTGGCATTGTTTTCCAGGCGGATCTTGTATTTGTAAGGCGTTCTTTCGCATGTCCGCGCCTACTTCATGAATGGCCGGGCTCCGGCGCCGCCACTCTGGCCATAGCCGAGCCAAGCCAGGCCAGATAGATCCGAAACCACGCTTTCGCACGTGACGAAAGAAGCGTGCAGTAGCAACGCGCGCTAAACGAAAGGTTATCTGCCCATTGTAAGTGACAAAAAGCTTATAATGTCAAAAGTTTCATCCCGTCCGATACTAATAAACAGATAAAATATTGCGTAAATTTGTAGAAGGTGACCTGACCGCACTCTAACTCTAGTTCGTATGTTTGCCGCTTGAGTTACCAGACGTCAGTTTTCGCGAGTTCGCACGAAGAAATAAAAACATAAACCCGTGTTTATTGAAGAAAAGTGGCGCCGTTTGAGCCAATGCAACACACAATCTTTCCGCCAGTGGGTTCATCTCAATTCAAGTTTTGGGTGGTTGTCTGTCCCTTTAACCCCGGTGCACCGACTTTCCCTCGCCTCTCCTCCTCGTCAGCTTTGGAATGTTGACGTTGGAACCAGTTCCTGCTGAGAAGCCTCCCGCGCCCAAAAAGGTTGCCAGGGAGACGACGTATTGTGCGCGGTAACCTTTGTTGCCCGCGTCTGTACACATAGAAAGGGGGCAACTTTGTAGATAAAAAGAGAATGGCAGACCCCACGTGCAGTGGGAATCAAAGAAGTGCGAAGCACGGAATAGGAACTTAAAATGGACCTACACTGTTGTTTCGCTACACCGATTTTGGTACATATGAAGTTAATGAAACGGCCGCAAGAGCACGAAGACCGTGGCACGTAAATCATGCCGCTTATGACATGCATGTCATGATTTTTGTGTTATGACGTGTCATTTATGTTCGTCATGCAGTCATGTTGTGCCATACCAATTTTCGTATACATCCCATCAACGAAACGGCCAGCTAGGTGTGTGTGTGTGTGTATATACAGATAGATAGATAGATAGATAGATAGATAGATAGATAGATAGATAGATAGATAGATAGATAGATAGATAGATAGATAGATAGATAGATGCGCTCTTACTGAGCACACCACGTCCGCAGTCCCCTGTCTCCCGGGGAACCCTTGCTGATGTTCAACGAAATAATGAAGCACTTCTATCTGTCAAGACAGGTATTCCCCCCTCCCACACCATGCCTTGTGTAGGGCGACGGCAGTTACCCTTAGACTACTACAAGCCCGTGCGTATCCTAACCCCGCGGCTCTTCATGCCATACACCCTGAACGGTGTCCCAGTGCGGACTGCCCTGCCTGTGGACTATTAGCAACACTGGACCATGTGTTATGGAAATGTGAAGCCATCGGCTCTACCTTCAGCGGGGAGAGGTGGGCAGCGCACTTGCACCATGACCAAACCCTGGCCGCCCAGAGTGCCCGCGAACGGGCCGCAAAGCTCGGCTTGCCGGTCCCTACGTGGGACTAGCCGGGTGGCGCGGGGTTTCTCCTGTGTCTTCTCTGGACCCTAATAAAGTTTGCATCATCATCATACGCTCAAGGTCGCCGAAGTTCGCTAAGAAATGCTTCGCATTTAAAGTTGTGTTTTAATTTCTGCTCAGTTTCTGGAGAAACCACTGCGCGCTGGGACACTCGAAAAGGTGCACTTTCTATTGAGCCAAAAAACAGGAGAGCAGCGAAGGACGGTATAGACAGTCCCTTTAATACAGGAAAATATTTGGGGGTCACAATAACGCAGCATTTAAAGTTAAATGGTGCGTTATTGTGACTAGGTTTTTTAAGACGAAAACTCTCTGGCACTTCTTGCCAGGTCAAACTAACAGCGCACAAAACACTAACTAGACCCATCCTAGAATATGCAGAAATAGTTTAGAACCCACACCAAAAGGACATGACTGATGCAGTAGAAAAAATTTGAAATAGAGCTCTAAGATTTGCTTATTCAAGGTATGGCAGGCACAATAGTGTTTCTGCACTGCGTTTTCAAGCACGTGTCACAACTCTCGCTAGCCGACAACAGCCTGCAGTTCCTTTTCCTTCTCTGGAACAATTTGGTAGACATACATAAGGACAAATACCTGGAAGCCCCGAATCGTCACTCCAGCAGAACTAACGAGAAGTGCATACGCCCATGCTTGTCAC
The DNA here is from genome assembly GCA_013339685.2 of Hyalomma asiaticum. Taxonomy (NCBI): domain Eukaryota; kingdom Metazoa; phylum Arthropoda; class Arachnida; order Ixodida; family Ixodidae; genus Hyalomma; species Hyalomma asiaticum. Next base: position 145,526,351 of record CM023483.1, read on the forward strand.
GTAACACATTTAAGCACCCCACCCCCCCTCAATTACAGGGAGACAGAACGACCTGCCGGATGACATCAGTGCACAATCACTAGATTCACTTATGTCGCTACTGCAATCCCATTTAGAGGCATTTCAATAGGTTCACAGGTTTTGTGTTGTGTTGGGTTTAATGGCGCATAAGCATCTAAGGCTATCATGCACCAAGAACAAGGTATAAGTCGGGTCACCTCAGCGATTCCTTGTCCGAGCAAGGGTCCTGACGTTCCCAACGAGTTAGGAATGGGCCTCGGCATTCTTCTCAATTATGAGATGACAGAAGAGGCACATCACAAAATGCGGCAAGGTATGCAAGCAGAGTTTTTAGAAGATACCTGCCTCCCTTAAAAAGTTAAAAATGCATGACATGTCCACAAGTGCACTCTCAATTAAAATCAAAGCTGGATGGAAGGGAATGCGTTTATCGTAATTTCCCGAGTTTGAGTTTTGTGCACGATATTAAAATATGAATTACTGTGAGTTTGCCTCCACACCTCTCACATAAAGGTTTCTCTTGTTTTGTTAGTGGGAAGCTATGTGTTACAGACAGCTTAAAATTACCTCTACGAAGCGCTCTTGATGTCTGCACGATTTCCATTCACCCAAGGTGGGCTTTACGACGTGCAGTTTGCATTATCCCACGAAGTGCATTTCATTATCCCACGTTTTCTGCCATTTTTCTTTTAATTATCTGTGAATCAGTTTCATACAGTCTATGGTCACCTTTTTTTATTTCGAAACTCCAAGCTCGTGCAGCACGTGTGTCAGCTCTTTTGTTTCCACTTATCCCTATGTGACTTGGTACCCAACAGAATTTTATCGTAAGTCCATGTGTTGTGACTTTTTCTACGTTGTGAATGATGTTGCCTACTAAGGGTTCGGTGGCATTTCAGAAATGCAAAGCTGTGAGTAGGCTGAGAGAATCAGTATAGATTACACTCTTCCTGATATTCTCGCTCGTATTTTTCGTACAGCTACACAAACAGCATAGCATCCTCCAGTTAAAACAGGTGCACAACTTGGCAGCCTTAATTTTTCCCAGCTGTCTTGCACTGCCGCACTTCCAACATGACGTGCCGTTTTTAAGCAGTCTGTGTAAAACTTTGTGTAATCCGTATGTCTTTCTTCTAGTGCAAGAAATTCCTCTAATATGTGTTCGTGTGGCATTTGTGCTTTCTGAAAGCGTGTTAAGGGGGGACGCGGCTTTCGAATCGCGAAAAATGGCAAAAAAATCGACTTTTTGAAAATAGTATGTTCAGTTTCTGCAACTCTTTCTCTCACCGATTCCAAAATATCTTTGCTGGAAACCGCGTAGAAATGCCCTAAATAATTCATTTCACTAGCGAAAGAGGCGAAAATCATCGCGCGAATAACGAAAAAACTGCGTTTTTCAAACCGCAATAGCTCCGCGACTACGCTACCGGCCGCCGCCAACTTGGTCGCGTTGAAAAGAGCAGTTCTCCGTCTTCAAATTTCCCGCTTCAGCTAGCTCCTCCCCGCCAAAACAAGCGCACGAAAAGCAAATTTTCGAAGGTCGTTTTGAGGGCTCCGACTGGCCACGTGCGCCATATTGCCCGAGCCCGCTTCGCTATTGGTCTGACGCTCCCACGTGGGGCGAACATCGTCTGCTGCTTGCGCCTTCCGAGGTTACGGCTGTCGAGTGGCGCTACGTAGTTGCGTGTTCGAACTCGCTCTGTGGTTGCTGATCGACGCTCATTCAGTACGAAACCACGTTTTAGTTTGGCAGGCGCACGGGACACACCCGCCGCACGTACGATCGCGATAAGATAACGGCGGCGTGTAGCGAACATTGCGAAGCGCGTCTCGGACCGACAGACATCGGACCCGCGGACGTTCCGCTTATCAGCAGCGCGGTCGCGTCGGACCTACAAAGGCAATCACGTAGCGGCACCGCGGACTCGCAACCGAGCATTACGTGCGGTACTTTGAAGCGCCGCGCCCACACACACCGCGCGCCTAGGCTCGGAGTCGCGCTAGGCCTAACTGCGCATCGGCTGCTGGCGCAGCAGCTGAGCACGTTGCACAGTGGCTTTTCGGATCAGTGGCAATGCATTTCGGGTATTTTGGGCATCGGCTACTCACCGAGGCCAAGCATGTTGCGCGCCGACTATGCCGAAACGCGGCTCGGCATTTCGCGCAAACGCCGTGACGCCGCTACCAAGGACAACGCGCGTAGACTTCGACTCTGCGATCGCTCAGATCGCGCTCACTTCGCGGACAAATGAAGTGCGGTCAGCGAGCACTGGTATAGTGTAGTTTAGGTGCATTTTATGCCTTGCTTAGTATCACTGAAAGTTCTTGCGAACGTTCTGGCACACTGTATATTGTATGCCTCGCAGAGTAGCCGGGGGGGCGGGGGGGGTAGGTAGGGTGAAACTGCAGGGCTGCTGAAGACGCTCAACGAACAAAGAAGTCGTCAAGCATGCATGAAATGAAAGGGCAGAGACCCAAAAGGTTGCCTCTACACAAAGATACGAAGAACTACAGAGCTGGTGAATTCTAACAAATGCAAATGACTTCGAAAACTTTGATAGGCGTTTTCTCACAAGTGTGTTTTGGACATTGTGCATTGCTCGTGGAAAGAGTCGCACGGGAATGACTGGACCGATTTTGATGCCGTTTTTTCTTTTCCTGAATCCCTGAACACTGCTTGAGGGTATGACGTTCTTCGATTTCTTGTTTATGGCCCAGTTTTTTTTTTTCTAGAAGATGATTTGTACATGACACTGTTTCTGACAATGTGTGTAGGCAACCGTGATGGTCTCTATAAAAAAAATGTTGCAGTGGCTTAGCTCGGCTATGCCAGGATATACGTAGCGTTAGCAAAGGTTCCAGCTGATTATTCTTAGCTTTCCTGGTTGTCCTGGTTGCTTGACGTTCGTCCCTTTGCTCCAGTGTCTCCGCAGCACGTTTAGCCTTCTTCTGTTCATTCCTCCTACGCTCAACCGCTAATTGCCAGGCAACTACTTCGGGATCCGATGAGTCAAGCTTCTCCGCTCTTCTGCGCTGTTGAGCAGCATTTGTGCTCTCCTTCTCCATTGCTATACCACACTGGCAAACGCCAGTCAGAAGCGCAGCGGCTCCAGCGCAGTGTCAGACGGCGACTGCACAGCCAGCGCGCGCCGGCGCCAGTGCGTCTACCACGGCTACGACGTCACTCCTCTGGAATGCGCAGACCGGCGGCGGTGAGTCGCGCGCGGCGGAGGCGGAGTGCGCGAGAGGTGCCGGCTCCGGTGCGCAAGCTGTGTGACACCACTGATCCTTGCGCATGCGCAGCACGGCTCTCGATGTGCCGCGCGAAACGGGCTTGGCTAGGCCAATGTAGCTTGATTGATTTGTGGGGTTTAACGTCCCAAAACCAGTTCTGATTATGAGAGACGCCGTAGTGGAGGGCTCCGGAAATTTGGACCACCTGGGGTTCTTTAACGTGCACTGACATCGCACAGCACACGGGCCTCAACATTTCGCCTCCATCGAAATGCAGCCGCCGCGGCCGGGATTCGATACAAAAAAGCTACAAAAAAGAGAAGACGTAAAAAAAATTCTCGGAGTGTCAGACCCTGTAGTCTTCTTTTGAGTAAATATCAACACAATTTGCAGCTTCCTGGCGCGTTTTGTTACAGCGCTAGGCTTTCCACGAGCAGTCCATATAATTGGACCGTGTAGCATGGTGTAACTTGGGAACTACTCAATGTATCATGATGAAACTGCACATTTCCCTATTCGAGACACCTGTGAGTATGCATGCCAAATTTCATTGCTCTAGGTCAACAAACAAAAAAGTTTTTTTTGAACGCCACCTCCCCCCTTAATGTCAAGTCACAAACAGCAGGAATGCTGTACCATGGCAGCGATGGATCGTGTCGTGTCGTGGGACAATTTCGGGTAGGGTGTCTATCATTTCTATTTCTTGACATATTTCTTCAAACCGTAGCAACAGAGGCTTGATTGCTTGTGGTTTATTTTTGAACAGTGTTCTAGACTTGCACTTGATAACTACTGGGCAACAGATGTGTTTTGGCTGGGATCTTATTTTGAGCACATAACACATAAGCATCGTTCTTCTGTCTGCGAGGTGTGGTTCCTTTGTTTCTACGTGAAGACTGCTTACAGGGGATGTTCAGTCGAAAGACATAGGGCTAGGTTTTGTATCAGATCTGATATGTTCAGGTATGATGGTCTCGCAGACCCACATACTATGCACCCGTAGTCTATGCAAGAGTGTACAACGGTTCGGTAAATATGTAATAGGCATGTCCTATCGGACCCCCAATGTTTTCGCAAGAGCACTTTCAGAATATTCGGAGATTGGGAAGCTTTCTTCTTGAGTGCATTTATGTGTGGTAGGAATGTTAGCTTTCGGTCAAAGATTATGCCTAGAAATTTATGTTCTTGTTTGACAGGAAGTGCTATTTTATTTAAGTACAAAGTTGGTTCAATCTGCATTCCTCTTTTCAGCGAGAAGAGGACAGCAACCGTTTTTTTGTGGTGAGAACTTGAACCCATTTACGTCCGCCCATATCGCTATTTTGTTTAATGTGAGCTGTATTTGTCTCTCGGATGTTGACGAGCTGGAGGAGGTGCAGGCTATTTGAAGGTCATCGACAAACTGAATACATAATAGATTTCGGAATCATTTTTCTTAGAGAGTTCATTTGTACAATGAAAAGTGTTGTGCTTAAAATGCAACCCTGTGGCACACCGTTCTCTTGCGTGAAGTTCTTTGAAAGTGTAGCTCTGAGACGGACTTGAAATGAATGGTTACCAAGAAAGTCACTCAAGCATTTTAGCATTCTGCCCCGGATGCCAAGATGTGCCAGGTCGCGTAGGATCCCAAATCTCCATGTTGTGTCATACGCCTTGTCAAGATCGAAGAAGACCGCCAAGGCAGTATTGTTTATGTATGAAAGCTTCTCGGATTGTGTCTTTGAGGTGAACGAGATGGTCTACTGTTGAGCATGCTTTTTTGAAACTACATTGGTGGGCATCAAGCAGTTCCCAGGATTGGAGGGAAAACATCAACCTGATATTTAGTACACTTTCAAAATCTTTCGCAAGACAGCTCGTGAGCGCTATTGGCCTGTAACTACTAGGAGAGGTTGGTGGCTTTTCAGGCTTCAGAAATGGCACTATAACAGCTTCTTTCCAAGCGTATGGTATTTTCCCAGATTCCCAAATTTTATTGAAGAATTCGCAAAGTGCTCTTACAGCAGCTATGAAGAGGTAAGCCAAAATTTAATAATGGATTTCATCGGGTCCGGGTGCTATTTGTCTACAACAGGACAATGCTTTGTGGATTTCTTGAAGTGTAATTAGGTTATTGTAGGGTTCATGGGTACTACCAGTTATTGAAGTCTTTGTTTTTCGCTCTCTTGTGTTTTATGAATGACTTTGTGTAGTGTGAGGAACTAGAAACTGTAGAGAAATGTTCCTGTAGTAGGTCTGCTTGTTTAATGCTTGTTTGTGTGCCAGGAGCTGTGAGCAAAGGAATTGTGAAGGGTGAAAAGCTGCCATCAAGCTTACGAACTTGCTCCCACAGTTTTTTTTATGTCATTGAGCTGTTTATGGACGATACATATTTTCCCCATGAAGCTCTTTCGGCATTGCACCAAATATGACGGGCTTCAGCTCTCGCATTTTTTAAATTTATAAGGTTCTTATGTGTTGAATATCTTCGAGAAATTCTCCAGGCTTTGTTTTGTTTCTTTTTTGCATCTCTGCATTTTCGTGTGTACCGCACTGTGCTTTCGGTGTATATTTCTTGTGGACTGTGGGATAGACAGGTTTGTAGCAGTGATAATACAGGATGTGAAGGTATCATTAAGTTGTTATAGCAGACCCGCATAAAACAGACTCGGATATAATGGACCACACGTAGGCCATGTTTGGTCCATGTATTTTATCAATGCAGCCAACTTCACTTTGAATGGACCCAGACAGGTTTGTAGCAGTGATAATACAGGATGTGAAGGTATCATTAAGTTGTTATAGCAGACCCGCATAAAACAGACTCGGATATAATGGACCACACATGGACCACTGTTTGGTCCATGTATTTTATCAATGCAGCCAACTTCACTTTGAATGGACCCCGCTATAATGGACTATAGCCTACAGTGGGCAAAATTAATGGCAACTTTTTGCCAAAGTGGCGCATACAACAAACTTTTGCAGTGTTGACGCGGACAGACAACATAGTTTACCATGCAGCTGTTTTAAGCAAAAATTTTAAACAGCGGCTGGCAACATCGGTGCCCACCTGGCCAAGCCGAGCATAGAGTTTCCTACTAAAATACTAGAGGGAAAACTGGCGCTGCGATCGTGAAGCTGCCATGGGAATGATGGGTATGACATGGATTTGCCTAGTCTTCGTGCCTGCGGCTTCAAACGTCTTGGTGGATTTGTTTATTCCTGTTTTTTAACTTCAGTGACGCCAGTGACGTTACTACACTTTTTCATTACGCGACGAAGGCAGCGGCTGTAGTGTGCGCTTTACTGACTTTGCTGCTAGAGATCATCAGAGTATCGCATGTACCAAGGTCGTTTGTAATGACGAGGTGCCATGCAGTGTTTTGTTGTGTTTGTTGATGGATGGCTACACAGGTTATTTGCGGCGGTATTTTACCCAACTTTAGAAATATTAACACTGCGTCTCGCGAACCTTATCGATGCGGTTTTGCTGTCTTTTTTTCTTTTCTTTTGTATCAGATGCGATACAATCTGTAACCGTAGAGTCGCTTTCACGGCTGACATACATCCCTTGTCAGACGGCTGTTCGTATATCTTGTACTAAGGCATTTCAATTCCGCTGTCTGATTAATTCAACACCAACCGAACGCGCCAAGCACGCGCACAGTTATCAAAGCTCAGGCGCAGTTTCTGATGGAGTTTAACGGCATGCTTGTTTGTTTAACACCACGTTTTTTTCACAGAAACAAACCACCAAGAGATGGGCGGTACTGCGCTCCTGCTACGGCCTCGCGCAGGGGCTTGACCAATGCATATAGTTTGTAAAAATACAGTGCAGCACTTGCCCTGCACTAAAAGAAGCGAGCGAAAGCCCGTTTGTTATATTTAGAAGACACATCTACCTTTTACATACTTGAAAATGTCAGCACGTCCGTTACAAGAGCAAAAATCTTTATTTTAAGTTCGAACACAACTACATCTGGAACTTAAACCTTTATGGACGCTGCTAAATCTGGGCACAAGCAGAGGAGGCAACATTGCCATATCGCACAATATTGCTAAATTTCTGAGCGTTCCGTACTTTCCTAATCGCGAAAAAGCAACTAGTACCTGGGCGTGCACATAGTTATTCAAAAACCTTCCTTTTTATTGCAGTATTTTGACGTAAACGACCAATATTTTTGAAGTCACAAAGCCGTATGAAGCCAGAAGAATGAAGACTAGGCAAATCCATGTCATACCCATCATTCCCATGCTGGCTCAACCGCCTTGTTTGAAACTCCCCTAGACACTAGCGCCAGTTTTCCCTCTAGTATTTTAGTAGGAAACTCTATGAAGCCGAGTGTCTGGCCAAGCCAGCCTGAGAGCGTAACAAATCACTTTGTCATTGTGTTCCGCGGGGACTGATTGTGCTGCACCATGAGCAAGTGCTGAGATAATGGCCTCTAGAAAACGGAAGCAAATTTTGCTCAGCAATAAAATGAAAATTGCGAGTGCAGTTGCACGCGGAGAAAAGCATACAGGTGTTGCCATAGCGATGGGACTATCGAAGCAGACCATTAGTTCCATCGTGCACAACAAAGGTATCTCTGGCAAACAAGCGTCGGGGGAACTTAACCCTAAGCGCTTCAGGCTCTGTGAAACGACCCAAGGGGGGCCGCCAGTCACTGATAACGAAGCACTTTTAGAGTTAGGTGCGAATAAAAAGCTTTTGTTAGTATTTTCTCTACCTTGGATCTTCGTCGTTCTCTCCGCAATCGCTTCACTAGGCACTGCGACCAATGTTACAGAAGTGAGGCATTCCAGAGCTCCTAGCCCAAATATCAGTGAGTTCCACTGAGAACTTGAATAAGCTTTTCACGCGAGGTGCATTGTTATGAATGTGCACGCTAATTCAGCTTAGCAACGGCCCCGGATTAGCTGAGGCAGAAATGCGTCCCTGCAAAACTTGTGATGGCGATCGACAATAAGTTAGAACAAGCCCCAGCTGGAACCAGTTCTTTTTGTAACATGACCAGGTTTGTGACAGCAAGCTGTTAGGTTAGTAGCTTTTGGACTGAGCCTCGCTAATGTTTACATGGGTTCGGCAGCCACCCACCAAGTCTTCCGGTGCTTAGTACAAACTAGAAGAGAAGCTCAGGGGAAGATGTATGCTTGAATCGATGAACAAATTGCAAGGTATGATTTAAAACAAGGAATGTCGCGGGAGCCAACGTTTCGACAAGCGGACCTGTCTTCGTTGCCGCCCTGACGAAGACAAGTCCGCTTGTCGAAACGTTGGCTCCCGTGACATACCCTGTTTTAAATCGTACCTTGCAATTTGCGCTTAGTACAGTCACACTTGCTGATGAAAGTAGAACATGCGCTACATAAATTACCACTGTCGGTCGTAGCCATGCCATGGAGTCTATTTGGCTGCAGGTATTTAAAAAGGACTACATCACGCAGCTGAGCAATGTCGGTGATGATAAACACACAGGCCTTACACCCCCCTATTCCGTTCTGTGTCTGGATATTATGAACTTCGGATAAAACAGACACTTTTTTCCCGGATAATGAGGGTCCACTGTAACGAGAGTCGACTGTATACCTTGTCCAAACACGTATTTTCTCAAAACAGCGCCCAAATGGCGAGGTGCAATTTCCAGCGGTGTGGTCTGCTTGGGATGATCTGAGGCGAGGATGATACGCTGATTATTACAGGAAGGTGGTCGTTTGTGTAGGGGTTGTTGAGGACATCCCCTATAAAATCCATAAAAACAGATGGGGATGTAAAAGACAAATCTAAATAGCTCATCTTCCCTGAGTTCGAACAGCAGTATGTGTTGTGGGGCCGGGACCCGCGCGACGCCATGTTTTTGCACGAAATGCCTCGCACCCCCCTTTCCTAGCTGGACGGGGCGGCGGCCCGCCCGCTTCGCCCATGTGGTTTTAACATAGGCTGCCATTGGGCAGCGAGAAATTCCCAGAATGTTTGCGCGTTCTGGCGTTTCTGGTTTGAGAGATGCTCGGGAGAACACGCTGGGACTTGGAGAAGTGCGCACGTACTTTTGTGACCCTCCGGCCGACCAGGCCATCGGTCGGATGGCGTGCTTCTGCGAGCCCCAGCGACCACGGCGACGACCTGCGACCAATGCCCCTGTCTGTATGTCCTTCTTCTATTTTCCTTTTCCGAGGGCTCGCGGTCGCGGGTGCGCTAGCCGGGGTTAGGCTCTCCTTCCTTGCATGGTTATTGTTGTGTGTTATTGTGTATTCGCGTGTTGTTAATTGTTACTGTCCTTTGTGTTCGTGTGTGCTCGCGTTTTGTTTATTCGTTATTGTTAACCTTCGTTTATATTAGACTTTAGATTCGGCCTTGTTATTGTTTGTATTATTTTAACCGTTATTAAATTACCATGCTGGGAGAGTGACGCCTAATGTTCTCCTCCTTCACCGCGTGCGGCGGTTCGTGCTGCCCTGCCTCGAGTCGGGCCGCGGGCCGAAGCGCGCGGCAGCGCGGCGGTGGCATGGCTGAGATAGCGAACGCGACGGCCTCATTCTCTGCTCGTTGAGTGCTCGAACCCACTGCAACCCGTTGAGTGCTCGAACCCACTGCTAGCGGCGATGCCGCTGCTAGCAGTAGTAATTAGTAGAGTGTACCCCTACAGTGTGCCTTCATGTATTGTGCCTTCCTGTAATAAAATCTTCTCAAGTACGACCTCTAGTGTCTGTTTGGTCACTTAAGTCACTGCCCCATAAAGGTGAATGTGCATTAAAATCTCCAACTAAAAGATAGGGTTCCGGCAACTGATGTAAAAGTTCTTCCAAGTCTTGTACTGACAGATGTGGTGGGAGGTATACCGAGCAGAGGGCGATGGCTTTAGAATGCAGCACAGTGACCGCGACAGCTTCCAATTTAGCTCGAAGTTTGATTTCTTGGGTTGCTACACCACTCTGAATGACAATGGCAACACCCCGTGAGAGCCTGTTCTCTGTCACATCGAACTACTTTATATTTCTTTAAAATATTTATGTTTATGACCTAACTTGGTCTTCCTGCAGACATAATGCTGCTGGGGAAAATGAATTTAAAATATCTGTTACGTCAATCCGGGGGTGCCGTCTACATGAACTCGGGGCGCCAAAGGGGTGTGTTGCCTCTTCTGGGGGGGGGCCTTAAAGGTCCAAACACCCGGATGTCTTTCACAAATAACTTTCAATGTGCCGGCATCTTTCAGGAAATCTAATAGAGAATGCTGGTGAAAAAGTGCATCATTTCCTAAAAACATCACAGGATGAAGGGGAATATGTTCCTGATATGGCCTTGAAAAGTGTCTTTCTTAGAGGCTCAAGTTCATGCCAATGTGTTAGAACATGAAGCATGGTCAGTGCCTCCCCGCACCTGCCAAAGATCGGAGGTTCATCCCCTGTCAAAAGATAATTTGCGTTCTGCAAGTGTGTCCTATTCTCAGTCTCGAGAATAGCAGGGGTGAGACAGCAGAAACAGCCTTGGGAACATTTTTTGGAGCAGCTCACAACAGTCATCAGTGATGTCTTAAGAGCTCAAAAAGTTGAACATGGAGCAGCCCAGGCAGTCACACAACCAGGGGTCGGTACACTTCTCAAAATTAAAAGAAATGCTCATTGCACCAAAATTGTCGACAGACAATAGTCTTTAAGACCACTTACATGATTTTGCCAATCAGTACTTCTGTAATTTTCTTATTTAGCTTCTGAAGGATCCCTAGCACTTCTTGTGAGTTAGTGTTCTCTTTTGTCAAGAGAGTGTGGCCACTTTGGACTTTATCATTACAAAGAGGCTCATCTGAGCTTTTCACCAGTGCACTGCCCTCTACTGCAACACTGCAATAGTGCGGTGGCAACTAATCGCGGAAGATACTCCAACTGCATGTAGATAACGGCTTCCACGTGTCTTGGTTGCACATGTCTTGATTTTCGTGTCAACGTAAGCTGACACAAAATTCAAAGTGTCCGTAGCATCCCTTGGACACCCGAGATTCAATCACGCGATGCACGTTGCACAACTCCGCTTTTTTTTTCCCTAATGAAACTGACATGAGCACCAAAAAGCTTGCTTTTCAGGCTGTTTTGGAGCAGGTTGGAGCAATTTTCGCAATTTTCATGCTTTTGGAGCAGCTCGGAGCAGGAAAACTGAATTGTATCAAAACTGTGCAATATGAGCAGCTGCCTCACCCCTGGAATAGGACATCAATTCGTCTAGATTTTGTAGTTAGTGGCCAGTGATCTATAATTCTCTTAATTAAATGAAGCTTGTTGTGGGTCTGGGCATCCCACAAGCACTGCCAGTACATTCTAAGCCTTTTACGTACATAAGGCCTCATTGTGTATCACACGGACAGTAATGTTTAATTTGGCAATGTTTATGATAGCGGATGTAAATAGCCGGTCAGCCAGCTCATTTCCCTCCATATTACGGTGTTCTGGCACCCAGCATACTGTCACATATTGGCCAGAAGTGTGAACAGAGAGAATACAGATCTATAATGACCGGATTTCTGTGTTTGCAATATGAACTTGAAGTTTTCACGACACTCAATCGATCTGTGTATATGACAGCCTTATGTAGTTCTGAATGTTTTATGTGTTTCATAGCAGACAATAAGGCATATGCCTTAACTGTGAAGATGCTAGTGTCAGATTTCGAAAAGGATGGGCCAACAACTGCATAAGACATGCCGGCACGTGATTTAGAGGCATCGGTGTGACAACTTAAAACTGGAGTGCCAAAATGTGCATGTGGATATGGGCTTCTGGTGCATGTTTAGTCACTTCCACCAACAACATGTCGCAGTCTTCCAATGCCACAGCAGGGAACGTTCAGGTGGAGGAGCGATCAAGCGATGCTCAAGCAGTCCACATAATCACACAGCTTCCTCACACTGAAGACAGAATGGCTCTCTCAATGTTGGTCTGTTTCGAAACAACGCTGCGGATGCCATGTCATTGATGGTGGTATAACAAGGGTGGTCTTTGTTAGAGTGCACATTCAGAAAATAACTTAAGGCACAGCATGAACACTGTAGATGGAGAGACCATTCACTCGACTCGACCTGTACTTTCACTCCGCCTTAGACTATAGCCATTTTATGGTCCAACCTAACGAAGCTCTACCCGCCACGCCAGACATCCGATCCCGGCAGTCTGGTATGACGAAACACCCTGGATCTGCCTGCTCCAGCGGCTGCGTTCCAACCTCGGATTAAGAGCCCTTGCTCCACACCAGAGTGGAGTGCTCCCTCACGGAGTCGGCTGGTTGCTCCAAATCTACCATTTGAATTCAGTGTCGGATATCAATGGTTTTCAAGGCGTTCAAGGACTGCTACGGACACTGGTGAGTAAAGTTTCGCAAGACACAGGAAAAAAGGTGATAAAAGAAAATGCGGCTGATCCCTCTGTTAAAGGAATTCGTATAACATGAAAAGTGTAGGGATGGGCAAATATTCGGCGTTGAAAATATTCAATCGAATTCTGCCGTATTCGTTATTTGCTTCGATTTGAATTCAGGTATTCAATATTTTCGAATTATTCGGCACTTTCGAATAGGCCGCAATAGCCACGGACGGCCAGGTACAAATACAAATCTCTGAGGCTTTGCTTTACACACCATGGCTGCCATACATCCGTAAATCTCTAATGCCATACATTGTGCATTAAGGAGCCGGAAATATGTCTGTGTTCCTCGAGCTTCAGCCGCGCTTACATGTGTTGGCTTATCTCGCCCTCGGTAACCGCTGCCTCCTCAGCTGAAGATGGCGTCGACCGCGCCCATGTCTGGCAAGCGCTCATGCACGAATCCGATATAAAATTTTTTCCTGAAAGTGCCTGCTGGAGGTGAAATGCAGTGCGAGACTTGCGGAGTTGTTTTGAAGACGCCTACTGGTACCACGATGACGCTTGTCATTCACTTGAAGAGACACCCAGGCAAGTACAAAGAGCACTCGGAATTGCATTAACTTTACAGTTTTCTTAAAAAGAACAGTGAACCATAGGGGCTGTCATCGCAGCCAACCGTGACCAACTTGTTTAAGCAGACACTTCAGCCGTCATCGGTAAAAGCGCAAGAGATGACGAAGAAGATTGCAGCATTCATTTTGCGCCGCCTGCAGCCGTACAGCATGGTCAAGGAACCAAGCTTCATCGAGATATGCACTGTGCAATTCCAGAGTACGTCGTTCCGTCGCGGAAGACCTTTCCACGAACGGTCATTCCGATTTGTACGCAGCCAAAAAAAGATGAACTGAAGAAGCACGTTAGGGCTATATTTGACGACGGTGGTGCTGAGTGCTGCACTTTAACAATGGATGGGTGGACATCGAAGGCCGGCGACAGCTACGTGTGTGTTACGACCCACATGATGGATCGCGAATTTACGCAGCACGCATACGCCCTCGCCTGCAAACCAATGCTGCAGGAGCATACTGGAGAAAACATAGTTGTTTCTACAGGACGTGATCGAAGAGTGGGGTATGCCCGACAACATCCCGACCTTTGTCATTACTGACAAGGGCAGGAACTTCGTTTCAACCAAATCCAATTGGTCAGGTCATCTCTGCTTTGCACATATCCTGCAGCTGTGCATAAATAGTTTTTCCCAGCTTTGTGCGAAGTGTCGATCGATTGTAGGTCACTACAAAAGGAGCGCACGGCCTATGGACATGCACATGGCCCAGCATGAAGCGATTCAAGACGTTCACACACGCTGGAACAGCGAGTACGCCGTAATGGAAAGACTCGTCGAACTTCGTGGCCCAATTTCAGTTGAACTTTGTGATTCTGATGTGGACAAGCTCCAGAGAATGGAAATTAATGGCTGCGGCCGTAAAAGTGTCGCAGCCTCTGGACCAAGCAATGACAGAGCTGTGCGCGGACCGCTATCCCATACTTTCCCAAGTGGTACCTCTGATGTATTGTACACAAGTGGTACTACATGAGCATGTGTCTGAAGGCGAGGAAGTGGCATCGTTTGAAAGGAGCCTCCTGTGCAGTCTTGCCACAACGTTCCCTGGCTTGAAAATGGCAAATGTTCCGGCAAATGCGATGCTAGTTGACCCTCGCTACAAAGACATTTGCTACACTGAAGACAGTAAAAAAAAAAAGTAGGCAAAAGCCACACTTGCAGCTGCAGCAAATGAGCTAATGCCGGCCCAAAACGATTGTGCCTGGGCACCTGTCTGCCCAGCCATGGAGAAGCCTCCAGCTAACACGCTTTGGAGTGTGCTTTTTCTTCATTAACCTCTAATGTACTGCAAGACAACACGTACGAAAGTGTCCCTCCTCAAGCGGCAGAATGCTTGGGCGCCCCTGTGCTTCGCAGTCAGAAAACCTTTTGGAGTGGTCGAAGACCCACTGACAGCCAACTGTGCCCAGCACTGGCCAAGGTGGCACAAAAGTACCTCTCGATTCCTGCCACACAGGCAAGGAGATCACAAACCACGTGCAGGGTGCCGGAACAGGATATCGCAGTGACGGGGCAACTAAGCCTCAATGATCACAGTTTTGATTGCGATCTCCGAGGCCATACCTTTTCTCATCGGGGCACCGGAGGCTATAATGGCGGCCCATTCGCTGTGCTCGACAGCCGCAAACGGAGTCCGAATTATCGAATTTAGAGCTAGACACCGTCCGAAATATCGTTCGTCTTAACACATGAAGTCTATGGGGGCACTGGCGCTACCGCGCGGATGTCGGAATTATCGGTCGGCGACCTAATGGCTCACCTTGCTGAAATAAATTGTTTTTGTTTGTAAGTCAAAGCGGCCATGTTCCGATTCATTTTCGGAGCTTTCCTCACTCTTGCGTTTCTTTTTTCCGCTGAAAAACGTATAAACGGGGTTCCACTGTACAAAAGAGCTGTTTGCATGCCCATTTGGTGTTCCACTGTTGTGACCCCAAATACTGAAATCTCCAGTACTTTGTTGGTATGCATCACTAGTGGATCCCAGACTACATAGCACTGCGTCATGTTGTACAAATATTTACGCATATTAAACTATGCCATATTTTCTGGTATTGTACATGAGTTTCCTTTTTCAGTCAAAACCTGGGTTTGATAACGCCTAACATTATATGTTGGTCTCCGAATAACGATGCATGTCAGAAGAAAGTAAACAAGCTCACTGTAGCTCAAGTGCCTATTTAAGGAAACGAGACCAGGCGTAAAAGGGACACTCACTTTTTGGCAAGCCGCTTGCGCTTGTGTCGGTGGCTGCTGCCTGATGAGCTGTGCGAGTCACAGCTCTCCGAACGATGCCGTCTTCGAGGCATGGGTGTTGTCTGCAGAACAGATCAAGATGCACTCTGAAAACATTGCAGGTACCACACGCATGCATTTCCTCATTTTCGAAGCCACGTTATTGTTCCGTCGCTGTCACCACAAAGTTTTTACAAATTACAACTCTCCCGATGTAAGCAAGGCAACCGGGGCCATATGGACAAAGGCCATGCTATACTAAGCTGGCACTCCACAAAGCTTTGAAAACTATGGGGGTTGCTGTAAGAACATTTGTTCACGCATTTAAACAAGTTTGCGCACCTTTTGTGGCCAGTCAAAGGCCCATTTAACTGTGCTCCATCTACTAAGAATTCCACTTTAATAGGCATTTTGTTTTAAGACAGCATACATGTTAGACACAGCCGCCGAACACCTGACCAAGGTGAGTGTGCTAACGCTGGATGCGAGCAGGCGCCACTGGAACATGGCTACGTCAAACACACAACCAAAGGGTAGCATGCACTGCAATGAAATCGGGAATATAGAAAGACGTTGTGCTCCAACCTTGAATCATGAGGATGAAGTACAACAACACAAACAATGCACAATGGCCATGGGTACTTCAAAGCAGGAACAAAACACAAAGTGGAGAACAAGCGACTGGCAATTACAGTAGAATCTCGATGATACGATTACGGTTGATGCGAATTTCGTGATGATACGAATTTTAAAGGGCCACTAAACAGGCTCCAACTTTTTTTTAAGCCACCCAAACAAGCTAACTCAATCATAGAGAAGGTTGCGGCGATCACATTCTGCGAATATGACAGCGCTGCGTGCCACACAGACGCCGTATTTCAAAAAACAATTCCCGCGCCTCTTTCCTGCGATTGACCAGTCACGCTCGCATACTAGGTGTCATCAAGTTCCACCGCGAACAACTTTGCAATAGCTGCAGCTCGTTGATTGGTTGAAACGTCTATTGTCAGATCCTCTGGCCATCCCACCGGCATGAGCACAGGAGTAGCGCTGGCCGGAGCAACAGGTACTGCAGCGCAAGCGTCAATGACGTCAATTGCTCACGTCATGTCACGTGTCAAAAGTGGGCGGAGTCACGACGGCGCGCCGCCCCTACCCTCTCCTCGGCAGAGAAGGGTGGGGAGGCCGACCGAGAAAACGAAACCGACGCAAGCGGCCACTTAAACCCGTGTAACTTCTTTATTATTGCACCTATTCGCAAAATTCTTGCGGGAGCATGTTGATATCGCACAGGAGCGCAGTTATATCTTTAAAACAAAGTTTGGACCTCGCGGTTGTTTAGGGGGCCTTTAATGTTGCTTTGGACGGACTACGTTGTATAAAATGCGCCGTCATTCTGTGTTATACGAACATTTCCCCCAGCCATTGTGGATGATACGAATGCGCGAAATGACCGCTTCACACGAGCGAGTGACTCAGATTTCTTACTGCAGATTTTTTCCGCATGTTCCTTACGACTTTGGACCGGAAAATGGCAGCAAGAAGCAGAAAAATTTTGCTTTTCATCGAACAGTGTTCGGCCCATCCTAAAGACTGCAACTTCAGCAATGTCGCTTTAATGTCGCTGTAATGTCGCTGTAAGGTTCCTGTCGCTGTAAGCAATGTCGCTGTAAGGTTCCTGCCGGCAAGCACCACGAGCCAGCTAGAGCCACTGGATGCGGGAATAATCTGAAATGTGAAGCACCATTTCAAGGGATTGCTTGTGTGGAGGCTCCTGGCGAAAATTGAGCGCAAGGATGAAAACTTGCGGATTAGCCTGCTTGACGCGTTACATTTCTTGATCCATGTCCTGGGATAATGTGACCCAGGACACGATCGTGAACTGCTTTCGGAAGTGTGGATTTTTCGCGGAATCGCATGTGGCTCCGACGGAAGAAAACCAAGAGCCTGACGACGATTTGCACATCGAGGGTTGGGAGAACCAAGAAACTCGAGCTTCGGCGCGAGACTTTGTCACCGCGGACAACAATGTAGCGACCTGTGGCCTGTGATCCATCGTTTAACTGGTCTACCAGGCAAAGGATACCGAGTCTGAGAGTGATGGTGAAGATGCCGGCGAGTGTGATCGCCTACCGTCAGAAAACCTTGACGCTCTCGATGTACTGCGTCGCACCGTAAGCACCAGGCAGCTTGAGTGAAGAAACCGCAGCACGGTTTTTTCCTTTCAAGCGGCTTTCTTGAGGGACAGCGAAGTTAAAGTTCAAAAGAACATCATGGACATTTTCAGCAAGTAGTAGTTGACCCCTAAAGTTCTCGTTCATCTTCATAACTAGCTTTAACTTGTTTTGGCTCATACAAATTCAGGATGATACGAATATTTTACGTGCTTCCTACGAATATTTATCATCGAGATTCGGCTGTACAGTGTTGGCAAAAGGAATAATCAGACATGTTAGTGTAACTTGCAGAAAGAAACCAACTCTATATAATGAACGTTCTTTAAGAAGAATAAGAACAGGACGTGGACAAGGAAAAGACCAAAGAAAGAAACAGAAAACTAAAGATATGTCCACTATACGGTCAGTCGGTCATTGCACAAGGCACAGAAGAACTAGCTAATGTAAAATACAGCAATCACAGACTATTAAGGGTGTAGATGGTGCTCAACCTGAAAAAGACGAGAACAAAGTTGTTTACTAAGAAACAAGCAAATAAAGGCGGAAGAATTTAGGCCTGCCCAGCAGAACAATTTTGAAGCTCTGGAAGAAAAATATAAAAATGTACAGGAACTGAATGAAACCATAAACCTTTCTCCAGTAACAATCAAAATTGCAGGTAAACCAGCAAGGAAACATCTACGCAAGCTATATCAAACAACTAAGGATTTAATAAAGGAACGACAGCAAATGAAAGTAACTACCACAAAAGGACAAAAGAGAGCTAACAACAAAGCCAGGCAGAGGGATATAGGGAACTATAACACGAAAGCAACACTAGGAAAAATTAGCAGCATAAAGTTAGTCGAAAGGAAACGGTGTTTAGGAGACAAAAATGCATGCAGTAAAAGATAAGCATGGTAACCTTACCACCAACTTTCATAAGGTAGCAGAGTACTTCTAGTGTACAGCTCTAAAATAGACCATGCATCCTTAGCAGAAACCAACACTGAGGAGAACAACAGGTTCCATATGCACAAGGCATGTCCTGGGGAAAAGCAGCTGGTGAGTGTTGCATAACAGATTGAGGTGCACTAATATTTCAAAAACTCTTCTCACTCTTCATAAAATTCCTCAGAGCATCAACGTGTCGACCAGCTGAAAAAGTGGCAGTATGTTCCTAATGCACAAGAAAGGAGACAAAGGACCTCACAACTTACAGAGCAATCAGCCTACTTTCAGTAATATATGAATTACTTAGGAAAGTAATTTTGTCTAGGGTAAGCGAAACGCTCCACTTTCACCAACCTAGAGAGCAAGCTGGTTTCAGGAAGATATTCTACAATCAATCCTGACCACTCGCCATTAATGGTTGCCATGCCCAGACACCTGACGGCCACATGCTGCAGCCAACCAGGTGTGCTGAATGCAGAGTGATGCACACGCACACCATGCATAACAAGCCCCTTTCGTATGGCTTTTATACAAAAAGGCCTTTGATCCACTACATAGTTTTCATGCGCATCACTCCCGCTGGCTTCAGCAACTCTCAGCCACTGCCAGGTACCAGGTGGTCCTGTTGACGTGCGGACGACCGTTTCCACGCTTCACTCTGTTCCCTGTTTCATTCACAGTGATGCACATACGCACAATATCTGGTTGCCGATGAAGAAGCTAGAGTACTATGTAGTGACGAGTCGACGTCCTTTAACTCTTTCGTTACCGTGTCCATAGGACATGGGTCACCGGTGACCCATACGCGCCACAAGCTATTTTTAAAATATGAGCGCTCCTATGGACTTGCACCGCCATCAGTCGTATTCTCCAGGCACCAATCTTTCATTTTTTGCGTAGTTTGTATTTTTCCCGTGCGGCAGCGATTTAAGCGGCGGTTCCAATTGTGCGGTTCGCTCCGTCTGTTTACGAAGATGGCAGACGCTTTTGTCCCTCGCGCGAACGACGCCTTTCTGGCGATTCTGTTGCATCTGGAAGCGATCATTTCGCTGCTTCTAGCACCAGTGATTCAGATGATGATCCCACATAATCGGATTTTAGTTCTGACGACGAGGACGTGCAGAATCAGCCCGGACCTACATCAGCTGCCCGTCGGTATGTTTTGTTTTATGGCACAAGACGGGTTGCCATTTCTTTTTGCAACCATAGAGCGCAATATGTCCATATATACATGGTTCAATAGCCCATTTCTTTCCCTTTTTACTAATATATACTGTGCTTCTGTGTGTGAGAAATTTGTGCAATAAAAAGAAAAAACTCTGCAACCTGGCTGAACAAGACACTTTCTACTGGGTAACAAGTAAACAAGTGTAACTCGTGCAGTTGTTGAGCTAGGTCAGTGAAGCTTTTCTGTTAGGTAGATGTCTCCTATCTAAACAATTTGTATATTTCAGAATATTTTCCAGATTTAGTTCTTTTATGTAGTAAACAAACAATTGCAAATGTTCTTTCAAATTTGCAAGAAATGTTACCTTTAACGATTTTTTCTGCATATTAGTTTCCAAGTTCAGTTTTTTAAACTTACACACATCAAAAGTACATTTACTTAGCTTTCGCTTGATGTATTGCATTACAGTATAACCATTTTATTACTTATTACAAAAAAATACGAACAAAAACCTACGAAAAGTTGCCCATTTTCCCACGGTAACGAAAGAGTTAAGTGCTTGGACTGCGTGCAAGGGCTTAGATTCACTACTGACTCGAAAGGCGTGCGTTCAAAGTGCATCCCTGCCGCAGCAGATTGCGCAATTAGATGGAGCCAAAATTCTGGAGGCCCGTTCACTATTGGTGCATGTCAAAGAAATCCAAGTAGCTGAACTTTCTGGAGCCGTCCACTATGGGGCATACAACTCTCATCACATTGTGGTTTTGGCATGTAAAACATTAGGAATTTTTATTTGGTCTAGAGCCATGCATCGTTTCTTCGTGTGTATGTTGAAAAGAATAGCACCAATGTGCGAGCGTGCTTCTTGCACCTGCATAGCAAGTCCAGCACTTATCTGAAGCATAAATTTGTGTTAGCTATATAGTGGGCAACGTAGATGAATATAGCGGGCAACGTAGATGAATTCTACAGCATTAATGAAAGGGTAGCATGCGTCATAATAAAACTAAATAAGCGGTATAAACTTAAGATAATCCAGGGATATGCACCAACAACTAGCTACGACGATGAACAAGTAGAGCAATTCTACGAGGATATCGAATTAGCAATAAAGAAATTACGGACGCAATACACAGTAGTCATGGGGGATTTCAACGCAAAAGTAGGAACGAAACAAAGTGGAGAGCAGGCGATTGGCAACTACAGCGTCGGCCGTAGGAATAACCGTGGGGAAATGCTAGTACAATTTGCCGAAAGGAACCAGCTTCGAATAATGAATACGTTCTTCAAGAAACACAAGAATAGGAAGTGGACGTGGAAAAGCCCTAACGGGGAAACAAAGAATGAAATCGACTTCATAATGTGCGAATAACCAGGTATAATTCAAGACACAGAAGTAGTGGGGAAGATAAAATGCAGCGATCACAGACTAGTAAGGGCAAAGATTGTACTTAACCTAAAGAGAACAAGAACTAAATTATTTACTAGAAAAAAATGTAATGTAGAGGTAATCAGAGCGAAGGACGAAGAATTTAAAGTCGCCCTAAGCAACAAGTTCGAGGCCTTAGACGAAAACAGTGACGATTTAGAACAAATAAACAAAACCATAACGAAAACAATCCTTGAAACTGCGATAGAAGTCGGGGGTAAAACAACAAAGCAAGCAAACAGTAAGCTGTCCCAATCTACCAAGGAATTAATAAAAAAATGCCAGCAAATGAAAGTAACTTCATCAAAAGATAAGATACAATTCGCAGAACTATAAAATTGATCAGTAAAGCCAGGCAAAGAGATGTAAGAAACTTTAACACGAGAGAAATAGAGAAAGCAGTAGAAAAAGGCACCAGCATTAAATTGGTCAAAAAGAAACTGCACTTAGGACAAAACAAAATGCATGCGCTAAAAGATAAACAAGGTAACGTTATCAACAGTTTCACCGAAATAGTAAAGGTAGCAGAAGATTTCTACTCGGAACTGTACAGCTCTCAGACAGACCATAGAACCTTAATAGAATAGAACCAGAGGAGGACACCGAAATTCCATGTATAACCGCTGACGAAGTGGAAAAAGCTGCCAAAGGCATGTCCCGCGGTAAAGCAGCTGGTGACGATGGTATAACAGCCGACTTGATCAAAGACGGAGGAGATATTGTACTTGAAAAAATTGCATCGCTCTTCACGAAATGTGTCAAGGCATGTAGCGTACCGCACAGCTGGAAAAATGCTAATATAATCCTTATCCACAAGAAAGGTGATATAAATGAGTTAAAGAGTTACAGACCAATCAGCCTACTCCCAGTAATATACAAGCTATTTAAAACGGTAATTTCTACGAGGGTAAGAGAAACACTCGACTTTAACCAACCGAGAGAACAAGCTGGTTTTAGGAAAGGTTACTCGACAATGGACCACAGCCACACTATCAACCTAGTAATTGAGAAGTACGCGGAATATAACAAACCTCTTTATATGGCGTTTATCGACTACGAGAAAGCATTTGACTCCATAGAAATACAAGCAGTTCTAGAAGCTCTACATCGACAAGGGGTACCTGGCGTATACGTGAAAACCATAAACAACATATACAAAGATTGCACAGCCACACTACTCCTACATGAGAGAAGCAGAGAAATCCCGATCAGGAGAGGTGTAAGACAGGGAGATACAATATCCCCGATGCTATCCACTGCATGTTTAGAGGAAGTCTTTAAACGTCTAGACTGGGAAGAAAAGGGCATTCGAATAGACGGAGAATATCTAAACAATTTAAGATTTGCAGACGACATTGTGCTCTTTAGCAATGATGGTGACAAATTACAAAACAAGATTGATGACCTAAACAGGGGAAGCATTAAAATTGGATTAAAAATGAATAGGCAAAAGACCAAAGTTATGCTCAATAGCTTAGCTAAGGAACAGGAATTTAAAGTCAATAATGAACCCTTACAATGTGTAAACGAATGTGTATATCTGGGACAGTTAATATCAGGAACTCCTACCCAGGAAAACGAAATTCTCCGTAGAATAAGGCTGCGCTGGAGCGCATTCGGAAGGCATGACGAAATCATGACTGGGAACTTGCCGCTCTCATTAAAGTATTCAATCACTGCATTCTCCCAGTACTAACGAACGGTGCAGAAACATGGAGAATAACGAAAAAACTAGAGATGAAACTAAGGAGCACGCAACGTGCAATGGAAAGGAAAATGATAGGGGTAACGCTAAGAGATAAAAAACGAGCGGAATGGATCAGAGAACAGACAGGAGTAGCCGATATTATCTTATCAATTAAAAGAAAGAAGTGGACCTGGGCAGGACATTTCATGAGGAGGAAGGATAATAGGTGGACAGTAAGAGCGACGGAGTGGATACCAAGAGAGGGAAAACGCAACGGAGGTAGGCAAAAGGTTAGATGGAGCGATGAAATTAAAAAGTTTGCGGGCATAAAGTGGAACCAACTCTCTCAGGGATAGGGTGGATTGGAAATCATTGGGAGAGGCCTTTGTCCTGCAGTGGACCTAAATAGGCTGATGATGATGATGATGAGCTATATAAGAAACCAAAATGACCGCTCTTTGAGCCAGTCACGTAGGCTCCGCACCATGCGCCGCACTTTCGCGCAGCTGCGGGAGCCAGTGGCTGACCTGACGAAAAGATGCTGGTAGGAATGGGGTTGGGAAAGGTGTGTTTGAACTTCCTCGTGAGACTTTTTTATTACCGTGCAAAATGGTTTCAGCACTAATGTGCAACTGCAACTAATGCAAGGCAGCTAGAGACTGTGTTCACATTTGATCTGCACATGCAATGGCGGTAAGATACACAGCTACATCTCTTAAAAGTGGCAAATCGCCTGTGCTTGAACGGAACCAAAAAATACAAACAAGATATCTTAGTGTCATTTACACTTACTGGTGCGAAAAAATGGGTTTTGTATGTTTTCGCCTCACTGAGTACGACAATGATCTTCAACTGGAATCACATGCTACAATGGCGTTGCAGCAGATAATTGCTTCCAGAAGCACTCAGTTGGTGGTGCGCCAAGCAATTTATAGGTATTTGTCGGCTGCAAGTCTAAGGGTAGTCGGCCGACAAAACACGCTGAAGTGAGCTGTAGCTTCACATCTGGGGCCATATGAGTGCAGAGTGCTAGCGGTTGTCGTCTTGTACCGTGCCCATTCTGTGCTGACAAGACCGTTGTAGTACGCAGTTTAAAACACTTGCCCTTCGGTATTGCAACACTTAAACCGCCGTGCACGGCCGTCACAAGTGCGTCACAATGCATGGAGAACAAGCGGGGAACCCAAACAAGGCACCTAGCAATGGTGGACTGGAAGTACAGACAGACATGACAACACGTCACTTGCAAACTATGTATAGAATTTGCAAGCATTTTTAGAAGCCTTACGATGACAAAGGGTGTCCGAGACATATGTGCGAACCATAACTTACATCTACAAAGATTGCAAGCTAATATTGTCTTCCATGAAAAAAAAGTGACAAGTTCGGATCAAGAAAGGGGTCGGGCAAGGTAATAAAGTCTTCCGAGTGTATACTCTGTACGCTTAGAAATAAGTGATGGGCAGCAAGGTTGGGAAGACAGGGGACTTTAAACTGGTGGAGAATATCTTGGCAATCTGAGGTTTGCAGACGATATCGTCCTGTGTCAACGAACTACAACAAATGCTCAATGACCTAAATATCAAAGCAGGGCTAAAAATTTACAGGCAATAAAACCACACTAATGCTTGACCATACTTTAGAATTCAAATGTTTTGAATCCGAGTGTCGAGTTTGATGTTTCATTGAAAATATTTAAAAAGGAAACAAAGGAATTTAATAGCTTCTGGTTTTTATGTGTAAAACCGTTTTTCACTTGCAACATACGACACCTGCAAGTGCAGCAGATTTTGCATTTATATTGTTGCTTTATTTATACTCTTGTTTATACTGTTATATTGTTTATATTATTTTATTTATATTCTTGGCTTCATTTATATTGCTACTTTATTATGATTGATTAGTGGAGTTTATTGGCGCAAGGGCCAGATGTGGCCAAAGAGCGCCAGAACGATGATAATGAACTGTGCGTTACGCAGCGTGGATAAAACAGATGTGACGTGGCTGTAAATGGGCCTAAAAACACTCGCTGTAAGTGCGTAAAATACACATAGAGTAAAATTATGGCAATGACAAATGCTGTGTGCTATGGAGACATAAAAATGCATTAAAAATGATACGAATATCAAATAAAAACTTGGCGTGGAGCACTAGTGCCTCAGCAGAGCCCTTAAAACAAGGACATGGAGGCATGGGCTCATTGAAAGCTGCTATCACAGCGGCATCTTCTGGACAGAGGATGCGCTATGAACTTGTTGGGCTAAAAACATTCAATACAACATCTTTTAAAAAGCCAAGGACTGATTTTGCGTCAAAAAGCGGTTCTTCGCCGAGAAACATAATAGGATGTAGGGGAAGATGATAGCGGTA
Source organism: Hyalomma asiaticum (assembly GCA_013339685.2). Taxonomy (NCBI): domain Eukaryota; kingdom Metazoa; phylum Arthropoda; class Arachnida; order Ixodida; family Ixodidae; genus Hyalomma; species Hyalomma asiaticum. The sequence goes on from CM023483.1 coordinate 145,551,563, forward strand.
TGCTAAAGGAAAATGTTTCTTTCTCTCTCTTTCGGCTTCCCGACACTCCAGGAGGACGTGGAGGACGGTTAGCCTCTCGCCACACCAACATGCCCAAATGGTCACCTTAGCTTGAGCAGTAGGCGTCGAGGGATCTTTTTTTTTTTTTTTTTTCCACAAAGTCGCCCCCAAATTTCGTCATTGATCACGGCCCGCCATCGACCTTAGGAACGGTGTGACATCAGCCATCGAATGCAAGCTTGCGGTGGAAAGCATGGGTCCTAGTTAAGGTAACATTGGTTTGCGCCGTTTCTGTTCACTGCACAGCTGGGTGCGTTTAGTCCGCGTACTACGATCAGGCAAGTCAACTGAACCTAAAGAGCAGTCCATTCACAAGACGACCGATGTGCTTTGATGGCGCAGTTCCAGAATGGCACGCGGTCGAGGGAACAAACATAGGTAGTGCCCAACACAAGCGACAAGCAGTGAATGTGTGTGGCGACGTGTGAATGATGGCGGTTCGCAAACGCAGTGAAGTAGGCCTCACCTTCAGAAATGGTGGGAGCACGGCGAATGCGCAGTCGGCGCGCGTCGACGTTTCGCGGCTGTGATTTCGCCCGTCCGAGTTGCTTGAAGACTGCTTACAACGTGGCTTCACACGCTTCAAAACCCTGCTTGCAGGCTACAATTGTTAGAGTCGCACAGGTCTAAAATGGCGCACTGCCTAATCACGCATCGGGTGAAAACATGGAGGAAGGGAAACGAGGCTGGTACTCAGTGATGCCAACCTAGGTCACCGCTTTTACCCTAAATTCAGCCTCAATAAATCCCTAAATTGTGCAAAAAATCCCTAGATTATAATTTTCATGTTAATTTCGCTAGTTCACATGTAAAAAAAGTCTAAACGCAACTTTACCTTCGGCCCACTCGTTCTTAATTTTGTTGGTGGCAGAAATCAGCTCATTAACAGCAACTGCCGCTATTTTTTTCCACATTTTCTGTGGAGCAATTTACATTCGGTGCTCCCTTCGGAGAGCCGACAGAAATCGGTTATGTTAATTTTCCGTGGTAGCGGTTGATTTCTGAAAGACGACGTACGCAACGAGCGTTGCATGACCTGCAACAGAAAGGCAAATGTCCCATGTTACTGCTAGATGGTAGCTCTGCCTGATCAACTTCCCGTGCAGCTGGTCGACAGCAATGTTCTGCATACTATGATCAGCTTAATTCCCATGTGGCCAAATATTTTTTGTCATACACTTTCACTATCTTTCTATTCGGTTCACCTTGCGTAAGGTCTTCTGCTCTAGAACTTACCACCTGCTTAGGAACAGCATGGTCAATGGCATGGTAACATTTTGGCATGGTAACTACGCAAAGAAAGGCACTGCAGCTAATCCATAGGTTGGAATGTACGAGAAAGCCCACCTGACAAGTTTTCAACACTGTACTTGAAGGAACCTGGCATGCGTGCACAAACATGTTTTTCTAGCACTAACAATATCAAAATGGGTCTTTTACAGAGCAATTGTAATTCACACTGCCTTCACGATTACACACGCGCCCCTGCTGAACACTCACAAAGAGAAAGTTTCGTTTTAAATGCGGAGCATTTCTTAGTCGCACGATGTCGCGCTTCGGAGGCGCCGTCCACACCCCCACTGCGCATGCTCGGCTCGTCTCGTGCCGGCCCACCGGGCGTTCAGCAAGCCGAGCATGCGCAGTGGGGGGTGCGGACCTCTCCCCCGTACTCCTCTCCCTCGAACGCGGGCGGTGTGGCGCGTTTGGAAGCGGCGGAGCGCGCGTTTGGAATTCAATTGATTCAATCCATCACTCGGGCAGCGCGACGCTTCTGCGAAACGGCAACGCCGAACTGCGGATTTCGAACACTTCGTGCACGAGAAGCAGCGGCGAAACAGCGAGCTTTAAGACCCCAGGTACGTGAGCGAGAAGCGGCGTGCAAACGTCGTCAACGAGACGCGGCCAGGGGGATGAAACTTCGCGGTTTTTCTGTCCCGTGACCGCAGCGATCCTAAAGTTTGGGGGCTGTACTACCTACGAGCATAAATGAACGTTGTTGTTTCATTTTATCTTTATTAACCGGTTACTTATTAACTCCGGATTTTTTTTTAATACGCAAGTGAGCCTAAAGGTTGCAGTCCGAGATTGCGAAAATACGAGCGCCACCCGGAGTGGAAAACGGAAACAGCGCAGTCGTCCTATCTCTCACGGCGAAAAAGGGGCGTTTCTTGTCGTGCGCCCATGTATGCTACGGCCTACGGTATCCCAAAGGACGCTTTTACAACCGTAAAGTTTGTTTCAGCGAAAGCCTTGCAAGCTTCAGCCAAACAGGCGCATGAATGGACTCGCGCCGTCATCACAAATCGTGCTGTGCTGAGTGGCGTCAAAATTCTTCACGCCACACCGGCATAAAATTATTTCGGATCCCGGCGGATGAGAGGTACGATCTGCATGCTGTTCGTATTGTTTTTCTACGCTTGCACGGCATATCAGGATGCGGTTGAAGCAGTACCCGTGTAATAAAACGTTCAAACGAACTCTGCTCTTTATTCTTGTCTAATTTATGTGTACACGTAAACAAAACAAGGTCTTACATAAAATAAGTGGTGCAAAAATTGGTGGATGGGCAAACCTTCATCAATCAAAGGCAACGATTGCCGTTTTGATCATGTGGCGGGTTGCGCAACAGGAAGAAGGTCGCGCGCTCAACATCTGAATACCTTCCACTCGCTCAATTTGCCTTGCTGGTGCATCCCAATTGAACTTGAAGCTAAATCCCCCCCCCCCCCCCCCCCGCCACTCTGATCCTCAGTCCTCATCAAGATGGCGTCTCCCATTGCTTGTCTAAATGGGCCGCCATGTTTTAGTACCGCCCCGAAACACCAGGCGTATGTCCGGCGCTGCGAGCGAATATCGCGTTCCATGGATGGTATAGGAAGTTTCACTCCCCTGACGCGGCTCCGGACGCTGCTCGCGTGGACACAAGCGCCCACCTTGGTGCCGTCCAATACAACGTACGACGGCACCAAGCAATAAAGAGACACTTTAACTTTACACTCCTTGCCTTCGCTTCTCCTTCATTCAATAAATGAGAATAATAAAGACGAAATAACAATTAAGCATTCCCAAACCATACCCAATTACGCAACATTCACGCGATACCCCACCACTCTGCGGCGCATTTACTCGAGTCCCCCCGTGGGAAGATGCGGGCGGAATTTTTAAAGACGATAGTCTTCTTGGGGTACTTCGACGCAGAAATTTTGGTCTGTCTGTGTGTGTGTCTGTCTGTCCCTGCTGCGAAAGGTGAACCCCTTCCTCAAAGATCACCCGGCTTGAACTGGTGGCTACCTTCATACGTCTGAAAAGAGTCGGCCAAAAAGCAAATATTACGCATATCTGAGGCGCAACATCAATACGGAAGTATTAGACGATGTGTTCCTTTAGTAGAAAGTACATAGATGCGTAATTCTAAAGACCCTAGTGCTTGTTAGGATTCGCAAAAGCGGACGTTTCCTGTACTAGGCAAGCTTCTTGCGTTTCCTGAAACCATGGCCAGATGTCGCCCTTACCTCACGCTCGTGCGGTTAGCGCAAGGCAGAGGAACGGCCGCCCGCCACTCCGGCCGGTCCCTTTCTCTCCTCGCGTCTCTTCGTTTTCTCTCTCGCTTGCGCAACTCCTCGGGGAAATAGAAACACGCGAACCGGGACTCATGTAGTACGGCCGGTAGAAGGCTATCGTCTTTCGACGACATTTGCAGCGAAGCACGGAGATACGCGGCCAATTTTTTTCATCTGCGTGGGCGGCAGACGATCATCTCGCGTTATCGCTGCCTTCGCCCTGTCTCGGCCCCGGTACACCGATGGTCTTTTAAGTGAGAAATAGAAAGCAGCAGAAAAGTATTGTATTAGCTAACAGCATGCATTTCCAAGGAATCACGAAAATCCCTAGATTTTATGAGAAAGACGCCGGATCCCCGAATAACACTAAAATACCCTAAATCTAGGGACAAATCGCTAGAGTTGGCATCACTGCTGAACGGACACTAGTTACTGTGGGCACATCGCTAGCGACCACGGCTCCGTCGCAGCAGTAGTCCCGTTTTGTTGTTGTTATGTGGGGTTTAACGTCCCAAAACCAGTACTGATTATGAGAGACGCCGTAGTGGAGGGCTCCGGAAATTTTGACCACCTGGGGTTCTTTAACGTGCACTGACATCGCACAGCACACGGGCCTCAACATTTCGCCTCCATCGAAATGCAGCCGGGATTCGATCCCGCGACCCTCGGAACAGCAGCCGAGTACCGTAGCCACTAGACCACTGTGGCGGGGCAGTCCCGTTTTGACTTGACGCAACGCGGACGATGCCGCGAACCAAATATGACGGAAGTTGTTGACGATGAAGAGCGATTCTGCGCCGCGGTTCGCGAGCTGCCACCAAACTCACCCGCTAAAATCGTGATGACGGAACAATATGTTGCTGACAAGTTTATTGGCAAAATGCTCGCGCCACTTCCGAATGGTTGTGTTAATAGCGGCAGTAGCAGTGAAAAAAAGGGGGGTAGGGGTGGCAATTTTCGCTTGAATTGAGTGACGGGGGTCTTTCGCAGTGATGACGGAAGCGGCGAAGCCTGAAGTTAGCAAGAATGGCGTCTTTTACACAGCTCATTTATGCAAAATAAGAACATGATTTGCCTGTCTATTCATAAAATAAAGGTGCAGCAATGTAACGTATATTTGTTTATTGTTTTCTTGGTGTTTATATTTTGTCTAGAACTTTCGTGAAAGTGCACATAAAACTTGATGTTGGATGTAGGTTAATGTACATGTAAAAGAAAAAGGCTTCGTTGGAGGTTGAGCTACAGATGCACTCCGTATGTCACGTATAAGCTGTAGGTAAAATGAAATGTAATACACGAATTGCAGGGAGCCTGTTTTTTTTTTACGTTTCTTGCCTTTGTCTCGGCGACACTTGAAGCGCGGACCGAAAGATAGGCTTATATGCTGGACAATGAAGAATGTCGATTTTCCCTCAAATTTAAGAGCTAACTCTCATATATCACTTTAGTAGTACAATACCGTGCTGTATTTTCTTGTGCACCACACCAAAAAAAAAATAAATGTCATGTTCTCATACTTCGCAGGATTGTTGAGCTCTCTGTGGTATAGGTATGAAGTAAATATGCCTTATTGCCCACGAAGGTAGAAGGGAAGTCGGTGGCAGACTACTGGCTGTTTCAGCGCGGCAGCGTTGCTGCGTCTGCTACACGGGTGGCCGCATTTCTATGGTGCCAAGTGCAAGGGTACCTTTGTGCTTAGTTTAGGGTGCACACTAAGGAACTCCAGGCGGTAGGAATTAGGCCGCGAGCTCTCATCACCTCATTTCTAATAATCACATCGGGGTTTTCACGCACCAGCCCCAAAATTAAATTGTTGTGTCTCTATGACTACGGAGAGTCTGAGCGAGCCCTTTCAGTAGAATTTTGACTTACGTGTTTAAGTCCATGTGAGCCTGAGCCTGAGTCAGAATGAGTTAGGCTTAGGGAAAATATGGTAATTATGAGAGAGACGGACTGGGGAATAACATGCCGAGCACGAACCACTGGGAATGAGGCTGAGGAAATATTCGGTGAGTTTGAGTATGAGTCTGAGCACGAGTATGTCCAAAGTGAGAAAGATGTATTTTGAGTGAGCGAGGGAGCTTCATAAACTTTGCCGACATTTGTTGATTTATGAGTTCCCAATGAACATTTTGTGTTTGCAAGAACAGTTTAAAACTGAATTAATTGATAATAATAATTACTGGCGGTCCTTTAAAAACAGTAAGGGAGGCTCGAGATGACAGCAGACCATAGTAGTCTTCGTAGTACGCCCGTGGATTATTCTTAAAGCTTGGCACAAGTTAACTGAAACACCCTCCATATAGAGCAGTTCATATGCGATGTATTTTTAATCACTGTTGAATTAAGTTTTCGAGGGGAAAAATAGGAAGTGTAGATTTTCTTGTCAATTCAAACAAGTCTGCAATTTTTATGCATATAGTACTGCAGCCACAAGGTATAAATACTGTATATATAGTACTGGCCACAAGGTATAAAAATTCTTCATGGTACTCTTGAAAGTTCTTTGTTATAGTGTTTTCAACAGTAGCGAGGCGTAATTAGAGAGCCTGCAAAAACGAAGACAGCAGAACGTAGGCGGTTATTCCTGCAGCTGAGTAATGGAATACCACACATCTCGTTCCCCTACTTTCATCTTATTGTGTCTGTCACTGCTGACTCCTTTGATGTGAACAATATCCATTCTCAAAATGACATTTCTGGATAATTATTAGTGTTTAGCACATGGCCAGTGTCGCCTTACTTAGCCCCACTGGCGTTACCTCTCTTCACTGGCAGTCTTGAAAGTGACGCGGTCCAGTGTAATGAGGCAAGATTTTTTAATGGGCGACTTGGCTGATACATAACTGAAGTCATTGTAGCACACCTGGATGCAAACAGACGGTACGACAGGACACAACAGGCGCTCATTTTTCCACGTGGTTTCTCTATTTCTATTGTAAATATCGTTACACAATGCCAGGGGCCAAGATTAAAGCTGCTACCAAGCAGCTTGAGATGTGTTTAGCCCCTGGTGCTACGTGATGGCAGTGGGTGACAACACATGACACGTGTGAGCGATGGCACATGTGGCGATGCTGTGTACAACCAATATGAGAACGTCATGTATAGTAGATTCTAAAGATTGCACTACAATTAATTGCAAGATAATGTAAAACACAATTATGAATATACAGCTGAACAGACATGTTCATCCAAACAATATAATTTCAGTGGAGTGTCGTACAAGTGAAAGTTACATTGCACATACTTCTCAATGGGTAGTTACAAGTTCCTAGAAAAAATAACACAAGAAAATTATTGCATAAGGGGAAACAGCGAGGACCGCATTATGTTTGAGGTTTTAAACGCAGAGTGATGTATAGCGAGTTCAGTAATATTGTAATTTGTTTGTTTTGACTTTTGGCTTCTTGACTGGGGTATAAACCAGAGTTATCCATGACAGCTAGTATAGACCGTTCCAATAGAGCCCTCCTGGGCGCCGCCATGAAATGCCGCTAGCGACGTCTAGCGGCGGCGCCATCTTGGGCTGTTTGCTCGCCGGGCTCTCTGTGCAGACGCGCGCATTCTTTGTGTGTGTTTCAGCAAGATATTGCTTTCGCTCTTTATAAATATCGCGGAATCGCTAGGTAGGCTCATTTGTGAGTATGTGGGATCTGACTGAATAGCAGGACAGTTGCTATCGGCATTGTTTTGCGTGTTATTGCGCGGGCAGAGGCGGTATCAGCGGGGCCGGTTGCTAGCAGTAAAACTGGGAAACCGGGAACCGCGTCGCCTCTTCCTTGTTTGAGTTACTGTTGTAAGATGACTCGCCTCATAATAAAAAAACTGTTGCTTTTGCTAACAATGGTGCCGCCGCTCCAAAGACGTCAGAAGCTCTCGGCCCTTTTCAAAGAAAACAAGGGGGAGATCGCTTTCTGAGCTGGGGAACTCCGACTTGGGGCTTTCCCACGCGAGCCCCCGGCGCGATTCTTGAAACACCAGGCGCGGTGCTTCGGATCAGCAATGCAGGGCAGGACAGCAGGACACCGTTTCGCGGGCACCGGCCGCGTGCGGACGTACGCTATTGTGTGGTCGGCGGCCTGTGTCCGAGGTGGACGACTAATGCACATCTTTTGTTATGACCGGCGAAGCAGGGACCCCGTGTCTCGGACGTTAATGACCTGTCAATCAGGCGAGATGAATGAAGATGCCGACTAGGCGACCACGAGAAAGGGTTTGGCCATCGCTCTCTCCAGTGCATTAATTGCGAGAGGGATATTTTCGGGTGGAGCAAGAAGTGCAATGCCGGAGCAATTGCCTCTATAAACACGCTCCGATTCCGCAGACAGCGCATGAGAAACATAAGCGTATTTAAGCGAGGAATATTGAGGGGCACAAGGTTCTAGTCGCTTGCCTTACATGGCGTAGAAGCCGATCAATGTATCTCTCTAGAAGTTGTTAGCGTGGCTTTGTACCGGCTGGCCACCTAACCTTAGCCGCTTCGTCTAGTTGAGACGCGCGCTTACCGTCTGCAACGTAGGCATCGGGACTTCGGCTCGATGCCTACGGTTCAACCTACTCGAGTTTGCCATCAAGCACTAGCTCCTTCCTCGGAAACATGACTCCTCGCACCAGACCGTCGTAGACCCTTCAACGCTGCTGGTCATCATCAAGTACGCCATCCCCTGTTTATACCCTTGAACTCTCTGCCTGAACTTCCATAACTTTTGTAGATTAGATTCTTGCATTGTTGACATTGCCCTACTTACTGTTTTTTAGTTTACTTTTCCTTAGTTTGTTATTTTCGCGTGCTATTGTTTGTAAAGCTCTGTCATCGCTGTTAATTGTTAACTGGAGTGAAGTGTAGTTTTTGCCTTGTATTCTCGTGTGACCCCCAGCGATCTAGATTAAATTTTGTTGTTTTATTTTCGCAATCACGGCTCCGATCCTTTCACAACTGTGTTTGCTTGCGTACGCAACGACCGAAACTGCCGTCGCTTCCTTCGCCGGCTTCGCGCCGGTGACGCTTGAGCGACGGCCCTGTAACACCCCCTCTTCGTCAAAGGAGCGACTACAATGAAGTCTTACATCGTACGCTTCACGTGTAGCGTTGCCAGAGCAATCATCTTAAGATGGTGTCGGACGTTTCAATTTTGCTGGCCTCTCGCAGATTTATCTCTCGACGGGGACTACCCAGCACCATGTATAGTGACAACGCTCTAATGTTCAAGAAGACACGCAGGGATCTGGCCACACTTTGGACTGTTATCACCAATGAAGAAGTAAAGAACTTTGCCAAACTCTCGCATACAATGGAAGTTCATTGCAGAGCGTGTGCTGTGGTTGGGCAGGTTCTACTAGTGCCTGGTTGGGCTCACTAAACAAGCACTGCAGAAGACAGTGGGAGTGAGCAGCCTCTGGTTTGAAGAGTCCAACACAATGCTGCAGGAAGTGGAGGCAATGCTAAATTTGTGACCCTTCACACATGTGTACACTGAGCCCACCGAGCCTGAGCCGCTTTGCCTGGCCTTGTTTTTGACAGGAAGACTGCTCACGTCACTGCCTTTACCTACAGTGACAGGAGATAATGACACTTCTCCGACTTTAAGCAGATGTTGGGCCATAGAAACGAAAGCTGATTGAGTGGTGAAAGAGATGGGCAACTGAATACTTGAGTGAACTGCGGAACTATCAGCTACAAGTGGCCAGGGGAGAGCGGTGGCTACGGGACCGGTGGTGAATGTTTTCTGCTTCATCGTGCAGATCTCGTCTTTGCTCGACACGTGGCCATGCGCTGTTTCTACGGCGTCATCCAATGGGTCTACGTCAACGATCCCCCTCGTCGCTGTTCCCGCTGCCGAGTCCAGCGCCCAAGTTTCAACTTCTTGGACGACACCGTTCCACCTTGTGGACCAGCCAGTTCCTTCGTCGACGTCAGCACAGCCTGCTGATTTAAACGCCCGGCCGGCATCGGCGCGCTTCAGTGGCCAGGGGAGAGCGGTGGTTATGGGACCGGTGGTGAATTTTTTCTGCTTCGTCGTGCAGGTTGGTCGCACCACGTCTTTTTACTCGAAGCGCTCCTGTAATGCGTGCCTGCTGCTCTTCCCTGGCTCAAGTGCTATCTTTGACAATGTTTCTGGGTGTTTTCATGTCCTTAGGTTACTTCTGTCCGGGGATGCTGAGGTAAACCCAGGACCGGACGATAAGGTGCTAACAGCTATTGCTAGCCTTTCAGCTAAAGCAGACTCTCGTCATGCGGAACTTCTTGCTGTACTGAACCAAGTGCAAACCAACCAATCATTATTAGAGCAGAAATTAACCGATCTTTCTAGTAGGCTAGCCACCGTTGAGTCGACGGTAGAGTCGTATAACTCGTGCCACCATATTACTGATCTTCCGCAAGCAGTAAATGCGGCTGTAAGTAGTGAAACGGCTGTTCTTCATTCCCGACTTGACGAGGTAGAAGATCGATCCCGCCGGGATAATTTGATCTCTTTAGGGGCGAAGCTCCTCTTAGTCTAACCTTGTCCTGCGTCAGGCGTAATCGGCGTGCCGGGAGGCACGCGCTCGCCCTCGGAGCGTG